>JACXGJ010000768.1:35358-106946 GCA_016801105.1 Esox niger | reverse complement strand
CACATCCGCACGCTGAGGCCAGTCCAGTGCTGCCGTCTGATACATGGAGAAGGAGACGGAGTGGTCAGTACGGTTCAGAGCAACACGTTGTCACATCCGCACGCTGAGGCCAGTCCAGTGCTGCCGTCTGATACATGGAGAAGGAGACGGAGTGGTCAGTACGGTTCAGAGCAACACGTTGTCACATCTGCACGCTGAGTCCAGTCCAGTGCTGCCATCTGATTACTCAGAGGTTTGTCCCCAGAAGTGCTCCGTCATCCACAACCTCATCACAGACACACGGGCGCACACATGCAGACACACACCGATATGAGCACGCCTGAAAGCTATCATGTGCTGCAGAGACAGGCACTTCCTAGAAAACCACGACGGAATTCATCAACATCTGAATGATAATATATCGTTGCAACAAATCAACATAACCAACAACATGAAATGTTAAATATTAGATATTATTTGACTCCGATTTAATATTGAATTGATTGTGATATTGTTCAGATTCTCCACATTTTGCTGCACATGCATTGCCATAGAAACATGAAAGACTGACCGTCACGTATGCTTGTCTAAGAGGCTGAGAGGCATCTCCATGGCTACAGGTACCAGGGCGTTAGGACGTTAACGCTGTCAGGCAAATCCTCCACCACTCCGGCCCCACACAGTAACCAACAATGAACAGCACCGACTGCCAGACGCCATAAGAGACCACGCACATTACACACCGGCAGCACCTCAACCTAGCAACCCATAAACACAGCGACTGCTACCGGTCACACACCCACGGAAACTACTAAATGTAGAGACATTCAAGCCGGTATTGATCATAACATCCTTCATATAGCAGACGGCTAATTCTCAACATCTCCGCCTTCTTGCTCACACCCTGGCTGTCTTCTGTTCTCTCCTCCCCCTCCATCTCTCTAAGGAACTGAGGTGTCGGCAGGCTCTTCGTGAGGACCGCTGGAGTGTGACCGACCCTCACTGTGCCTGTCTTAGTCCCGCCCAGTCCGGTTCTTCCTGCCTGTGATATTTCTCGAATAAATAGTGAGTGTTTTCTCCTCTTCAAAGTTCTTCTCCGTCCTATTTGTTTACACCTGGCTACCACTTTCCTTTTGGCCCAATCCCGGCATTAAGAACACTTAAGAGTTAGATCATCTGAGAGTCATCCACACATCGCCCCAATGAGAACAGTCTCTTGTGTTCAGTCGTGGTTTAGGATCAAACCCCTCCCACGCAAATACTTTTAAGGAACTTCTGCCTCCCAATGTCCACTCCACATGAGGCCACAACATATGTGACTGACATGCATCAGCCTGTGTGAGCTTGTGAGTGTGCGTTGGCGTTTGCACACATGCACGCGTGTGTATGTGTGTTCATTTGACGTGAGGCACCAGACAAGTGTAACTATGGGCTGTCCACACGAGGGACAGAGTAGGAAAGCAGAAAAAGAGCAACTGTAGAGCAGAAAGCTTTTTGACACAAGATAAATTGACTTCCAGATACAAAGAGAGAGAGAAATAATAGAGGTGAGAAATAATAGAGGAGAGAAATAATAGAGGAGAGATAGAGAACAAAGGAAAAAGGAAAAGAAAAGAGCTGTGAGAAAGGCTTAATAGACCTCCCTGCCTTTGTTAGCTCTTTCGTGTCTTTCAACCATCTAAAGATTCATTTCAACACTCTTTCCATGCGCTCTATAAAATCTACAATAGAATGATATGGTTCGTCCATCCTCCTTCCTCCTTGCGGTCTTGTATTCCCCCTGCTCCAAGCACATCGCCAAGCCATGACGTCGCTCAACATGCAATGAGGGGGATCTGGCCTGCTGGGCTCCCCTGCAAAGGGGCTGCTCCCCAAATAAGGACTGAAGGGACTTTCCTTTTTCCAGCACTCACTTCACACTCTAACACACAATAATAATAAGAAATACATTTTCTGTCAACTAACTGAGATACTGAAAGGGCTTTACATTGTTAGGGGTAAAATCACCTCATCCACAATTACTATGTAACAGCCATCTGGGTAAATTACAGTGACCAAGTTGCCAGAATAATCACCATAAAGCACTACTGCTTTATTACTGGTTTATATAAGGCCGATACATAATTAACAAGATTCTGCTTCAACCTAGAATGGACTATGAAATCACTATATTATGGGTTATTTTGACCGAAATTATTAAGAGTTGACAAACTTAACAAAAGACGTAACATTATTGGCTATGGCTCTGGTGTTGAGATCTTTTTTTAATCATTTATGCAGCTATGAATTACAGTCTGAACTGATAGGAAGAGATGTGGTTGCTCACCTGACCGGTAGCGGTCATCCCTGGTCCCACCACTGCGATGTGGTCGTCGGGAACGGTGCTCACGGTGCTCACGGTGTTCACGGTAGCGGGAAGAGGAGCTAGGGGGAGGAGCCTGAGTTTGGGCATTGGCATGAGTGGAACCAGAGGCGTTGCTTGGACCAGGAGCCTGTGCGTCATAGGCAGGAGGCGGAGTTTCCACTGGGGAGCACAAACCAGAGAGAAAGGAGATGACACATGACCTCCATGTGTTAATGACACATCAAATGGTGAACAGGAACTCAAACACATATTCTTCATCATCGTATCATTTGATAGAGTCTTACAATGTCAACATTACTGCCATTGTGAATGTAAAGCCAACAAAGTTTAAGGTGTGCAACATTTTTGGAGAGATGGGACAAATTAAATGATAGTTACCCATCTGGATATTCTATTTAAGAATTTTTTTTAAACATTATTATTGTCTGATATTATTTTTGATCACATATAGCAAAATATGTATTGACAATATCTCACAATAATATTTTTATGACATACAGCTCTAGATAATATTAAGAGACGACTGCACCTTTTTCTTTCCTTTCCAAAAAGGTGGAAAGTAAGGTTTTGAGTGAGGAACCGGTTGATTTTATCCAGAGCTGTATATCTGAAACTATTATTTTTATCAAAATATAATTTTGACAATATCACAATATTTTGTTTGTTATAATCTATTGTATAGCACCCCAAAAACTATTTCAAAGTTTTCAGCACTTTCATTTCAATGATGAGCGATTAAGACTAATTTTCTCCATGTCTCTCTCTAGTCCCTCTGTAGCAGACATTAGGTGAGAAATATGTTTGGATCCGCAAATCACAATATAATCCCAGTATAATGACGTGCAATACACATAGAATCGTGATAACCACAACACTACTGAATTCACACATGAGTATCATTACAACATTGTGACAAGAGTTGTCTGGCATTACTTAGCATTCATTTTTACCGGATAAAATGAAGGCCTGCAATATGAAATAACTGATATTTACAGACAATCAGCCCATTAAGAAAATGGCCATAAAATAGGAAATTATGCCTGGCTGTCAGGACAGGAGAGGATGACCTTTCACTGATGTGGCCTGGAGGAGAGTAGAGGACATTGTAGTAACTACAGCTACCACTGATTGGCAGCAGTGAACACAAATCCTTGACCATGTTTCCATGGTGAAGTAGGAACCATTAACATTGTTATTATTTATGTAAACAAACTAAAATCTAACAAAAAAACACAGGTTATATATAAATGTATATTTCCATAAACCAAGCTGTCACGAGAACTAAATTCTATGAGTGGCGGAAGGAAAAAGAGGGGAGTTGCTGTTTTTCATTACTAGAGGAGAGGTCAATGTATTACCTGGTGTTTGAACAAAAAAGGGAAGCAGAAGTTTAGTCCTTTTCTTCTCATATCCCTTCTGTGTGATATCACCTGAGGAATAAAAAAAACTTTGTTTATTGATGTGATCAAACAAACAGAAAACCCACACAACAACCTATTCAGCAGAGACAGCATACAAAGGCTACAGTATGAACCAAATCTACAGTGGAAAATTCACTTGAAAATTTATATCATTTACATTATTGTGCAAGAGCTTTACTGAGGCAAGGGTTGGTTCACATACCCACCACTTGTTACTGTACTGTACTGTACACACACACATACAGTGGGGCAAAAAAATGATTTAGTCAGCCACCAATTTGTGCAAGTTCTCTCACGTAAAAATATGAGAGAGGCCTGTAATTTTCATCATAGGCACACTTCAACTATGAGAGACAAAATGAGAAAAAAAATCCAGAAAATCACATTGTAGGATTTTTTATGAATTTATTGGTAAATTACGGTGGAAAATAAGTATTTGGTAATTAACAAAAGTTCATCTCAATACTTTGTTGTATACCCTTTGTTGGCAATTACAGAGGTCAAACGTTTTCTGTACGTCTTCACAAGGTTTTCACACACTGTTGCTGGTATTTTGGCCCATTCCTCCATGCAGATCTCCTCTAGAGCAGTGATGTTTTGGGGCTGTTGCTGGGCAACACGGACAATCAACTCCCTCCAAAGATTTTCTATGGTGTTGAGATCTCGTGACTGGCTAGGCCACTCCAGGACCTTGAAATGCTTCTTATGAAGCCACTCCTTCGTTGCCAGGGCAGTGTGTTTGGGATCATTGTCATGCTGAAAGACAGAGCCACGTTTCATCTTCAATGCCCCTGCTGATGGAAAGTGGTTTTCACTCAAAATCTCACGATACATGGCCCCATTCATTCTTTCCTTTACACGGATCAGTCGTCCTGGTCCCTTTGCAGAAAAACAGCCCCAAAGCATGATGTTTCCACCCCCATGCTTCACAGTAGGTATGGTGTTCTTTGGATGCAACTCAGCATTTTTTCTTCTCCAAACACAACGAGTTGTGTTTTTACCAAAAAGTTATATTTTGGTTTCATCTGACCATATGACATTCTCCCAATCCTCTTCTAGATCCTCCAAATGCTCTCTAGCAAACCTGGACATGTACTGGCTTAAGCAGGGGGACACATCTGGCACTGCAGGATTTGAGTCCCTGGCGGCGTAGTGTGTTACTGATGGTAGCCTCTGTTACTTTGGTCCCAGCTCTCTGCAGGTCATTCACTAGGTCCCCCCGTGTGGTTCTGGGATTTTTGCTCACCGTTCTTGTGATCATTTTGACCCCACGGGGTGAGATCTTGCGTGGAGCCCCAGATCTAGGGAGATTATCAGTGGTCTTGTATGTCTTGCATTTTCTTATAATTGCTCCCACAGTTGATTTCTTCACACCAAGCTGCTTACGTATTGCAGATTCAGTCTTCCCAGCCTGGTGCAGGTCTACAATTTTGTTTCTGGTATCCTTTGACAGCTCTTTAGTCTTGGCCATAGTGGAGTTTGGAGTGTGACTGAGGTTGTGGACAGGTGTCTTTTATACTGATAACAAGTTCAAACAGGTGCCATTAATACAGGTAGCGAGTGGAAGACAGAGGAGCCTCTTAAAGAAGAAGTTACAGGTCTGTGAGAGCCAGAAATATTGCTTGTTTGTAGGTGACCAAATACTTATTTTACCATGGGATTTGCCAATAAATTCATAAAAAATCCTACAATGTGATTCTCTGGATTTTTTTTCTCATTTTGTCTCTCATAGTTGAAGTGTACAGGCCTATTACAGCCTATTAATAGGCTATTAAAGGCCTCATCTTTTAAGTGGGAGAACTTGCAAACTGGGTGGCTGACTAAATACTTTTTTGCCCAACTGTATATACACACAGGCAGAAACAGACAACTGAACACACACATATATACACACAGGCAGAAACAGACAACTGAACACACACATAATTACACACAGGCAGAAACAGACAACTGAACACACACATATATACACACAGGCAGAAACAGACAACTGAACAAACACATATATACACACAGGCAGAAACAGACAACTGAACACACACATATATACACACAGACAGAAACAGACAACTGTACACACACATAAATATACACACAGGCAGAAACAGACAACTGAACACATACATATATACACACAGGCAGAAACAGACAACTGTACACACACATAAATATACACAGGCAGAAATAGACAACTGTACACACACATATATACGCACAGGCAGAAACAGGAACCTGTACACACACATATATACACACAGGCAGAAACAGACAACTGTACACACACATATATACACACAGGCAGAAAGAGACAACTGTACACACACACACATATACACACAGGCAGAAACAGGCAACTGTACACACACACACACAGACACACTGGCAGAAACAGCCAACTGTACACACACACACACACACACACACACAAAGACACACACATAAACACACAGGCAGAAACAGGCAAGTGATGTCCATCTGTTATCAAGAAATACTAAAGCCTATGAGGATTAAAGGGCTATAGCTTATCATGTCTTAATTGCTAATATCTCAGAATTAGGGGAAATATGTATAATATTCATACATTGATGGCACTGGATTTCACCTCATATCATCTGTGGAATACATAAAAATAAAACCTGAAAGTAACACAAGGGCAGATTTGTCCAAAACACAATTGAATTGAATGTAGTTGAAATCATGTTTGCCACATTAAACCTTAGCAACCAGGTCCTTCATGCACAACAAGTTGTGCTATATTACCCATCTGTTCAAACACAGGCCTTTCCTAACTCACCCACCATTTGAGAGAGGGGGAGGGAGAAAAGTGAGGTATTAAAAAAAACGAATGAAAAGGGGAGAGGGAAAGACAACTAGGATGACTAGAAAACCAGGATAGATTTAAGCAGCTATAGACAGCAGTGTAAATTAGTGGCAGTATTGGGCTGTTTATTGTTAAGATCATATGAATGAAGAAGATATTTGTGTTGAAGAGAATGAGAATAAAAAGGATTTGACTGTCAGGACCGTTTATAATTACAAGAATTAGAATGGAGATGTCGGGAATGTTAGGACGGTTTACGGTTAAAAAGAAGAAAAGGAAAGAAAAGATGTTGGTGTGACTTCAGCGACAGGATGAGTAGAGGAAATGGAGGGGGAGAAAGTGATGCAGAGAAGAGCACTAAATATGAGAAGCCATGGATTCCAGTGCACGATGGTATGAATCATAGGTACACGTACAAAGAGAGTGGGAGGGCAGAGGAGGAGATAAGGGAGAGGAGGAACATGGAGGTGAAACAGAAAGGGAGGACAGGATGGGGGACACAGGGATGGGCGAGTGCAGAAGTGAATGAGTGCAGAGGTGGATGAGCGCAGAGGTGGATGAGTGCGGGTGGGGTGATGGCTGGTCATTGGGAACATGTCTGTTGTGTCGCTCGCTCTCATCTCATTTGCCTGACTGAGCTCTTGGGGCCTGAGAATCTGGCCTTGAAGCAAAGCAGTCACTGCCAACAGACTTCTCACTGTTGACACACACACACACACACACACACACACACATCAAGCCAGTTCAGTCTATAACAGCATTAAAACTAAATAAATAGTGGTGGTCAACCATACCTGTAGAACATGAGTCTAAGACAATGATGAAAAACAAAATGACACAAAACATCTACACCACTAGTAGTCAGCTACATGAAACTACTAAAAGGAGTCAGTTACAAGAAAATCAGGAAGATGACTTGAAAATGTGACTTCCTTCAGTGGTAGCATCATTTAACCAGTTAAGTTAGTTAAAATAAACAAATAAACAATAAATTCAAGGGAACAATACAAATTAAATTACACTTAAAAATAGTGGAAACAATCCAGAACCAGTAGGTTTGAAGGTATCAGCAGGTGCATTGATCAAATAGCAGCTTAATAGGTTTGCTTTCGATTGAGTGAGTTGGGATGAAAATATCAAGCTTAAAGGAACTTTTTTAAATCATTCAAACTAAAATGAATGACAACCAATGGAGGTTTCTGCTTTAGGAGTGACCAGAGTTAGATAACATCATTATTTGATTTCTGTTTGAATTGGGCTGGTTGGATCTGTAGGAAGGGCATCAGTCGCCACATCTCCCCACATCAACATCCACCTGCACAAAGTGCAGGATACACAGTCACAGTCCAGCCGCAAACAGAAAGCAACTCCTGGAGCTGGGACTAAGACGGTGGTCAGGATGAAAGGAAGTACACCTTAGTCCAAACAAGTCAATCGAAGCAGGAACAACCAAGAGGGCCCCTCTGGCAAACACAGAGGAGCACTAAAGAATGAACAGCAAACCCCTGACCTCCCCGCCTCCAAGTCACCATGGTGCATCTTTGCCAGTTGTTGAAATATGGAGGAGTGCAGCTTTCGAAGTCTGTTTAGCTAATCTCAGTGATCTGTTCGTGAGGCCCGAGATGCGGTTCCTCCTGGGTCATGCCATCTCAGTGGGCAGCGGACCCAAACCAACATTACAGATTAGCCTCACTGAGACACTTCCACACACAGGTAGGGAAATCCAAGGTGAGATTCAGATGTTCCAGTGAACCTAGTTCTTTTTAAAGAGGTTCTCTAGGACTGAGGGTATTAGACTAGGGCTTTCCCCTGAGCAGAAACAATAACTTATAACGACAGAGATTCCATCCGCCATGTTGGCTGACATATGATGTAACGGTACATGTTTGAACTCATCCACGCGAACAGTTTTGGACACGAACCAACTCCCACTCACACACCCACTCAGATTCATACATCTACAGCAGTTCAGTTCCATTCAATGAAGCGAGTCATTACGGACCCCGCGGGGAGGACAGTTTGATGGATATGGCCACACCCACCGCTGTGTGTTACAGCATCCGCAAGATACAGCATCAGCGTACCACACAAAACACACTGTCTGTTCGCATTAGCTGATTGTTTCCTCTCTACTGAATACAGTCCAAAACAGCCCATACTCTCAGAGCCAGCGTTAGTCTTGCATTATAAAGGGGATGGAAAAAGGCAAACACTGCCATAAGAAATGCATGATCTGTACAGTTGGCTTGACTCACTCATACAACTTATTTTTAGCTCATGCGGACCGCTCCATTGCATGAGAGGGGAGATTTGGGTGGGGGAGGGGGGACGTGGATGGGGAGGGGCATTGGACATACAGCGCAAACACTATTTCATCTGGGTGACTTCATATGTGTTTGTTTTTTCATTACTATTTCTGGATGGCGCCATCGAAAGCTAGACCCCTGCATCAACAGCTGCGGTTCAGCAGTACCATTCGATGTTGTGTACAGTTGAGATGCAAACCTTCGTCTCTGGGTATTAGTGGTTCATCCTGTGAGGAAACAGCAGGTGGATGTGGTTGGAGACGGTCATGGATGCAGAGTAACGTGAAAATTGTGGCACATGGGATTTCACCGAGTTGACTAATGTTTACGGACACACTGGAACATTCATGAAGCAGTCAATAAGATATCCCGGTTATGATTACATAAAACTGTCAGTGAAATCTAGATATTATGAGATGTTTTGTAGGAACTAGGGTATCGGCCAGGGAAGCAAACTATGCATTATATGCGCATTCAAGGGAGGCGTATGCCACCGTACGGTACATATTGCGGTTTGCCGGGTTACTGTTAACTACGGTTTTGGTACAGAGCAAAAATGTAACAGAAAACCCGTTTTTAGTCTGTTTGTCAAAACATGGAACACTCAGGGAAAGTATGAGCCATATAATACATGACAGCACAATCAAGAATACCCACTTCGTTTCATTATGTTCATAAATGAAAATGATTTTTACTCGGCAAAATTAAAAAAGGTAACCCTGTGTGGTACTTTTTGTCCGGTTCATTGAAATCTAGTGCTTCTGCTAGCTCATAACAGTGTGGGTACACCTGTTAGCTGAAATAGACACAACAGTGACATTCTATTGTGACACAAAGGGTCAAGGGCGCTTTAGGGCTTGGCTCTTGGTCCTTGGTTATTAACCCAGTAAATAAATGACATTGAAGATACTGTGTGCAGAACTCCACTATACCTGATATGCACCAAGCCTACTGAATGCCTGACTTCCAAGTATAACACAGGTTTCTGTTAGATCTAAAACGAGGGCTTAATGAAAGAAAATTACAATAAGCATGATATTCTCTCAGATGCCACTGCCTTCGCTTTCCTTGAAATGGGTCTTAGCTGTGGTACATAGGCAATATACCACAAACCATATTGCTATTTTGAACCGGATACCAATGCAATTAAAATAGTAAAAAGTGATGTGATGTCATACCCTAGGTATGCAATCTCATAACACACAGCTATTAGCCAAGTATTCAGGATTCACGGGAACCCAGTTTATAATGTATTTCATAAAGGGCATTATAGTAAAATAATTAATCCTTAATAAGTTGCCTGCTGATGGTCATAATGTACAAGAACTTACAACATGTTTCTCTCTCATCCTGAAGTACCTCACAAACCAATGTAGATTGCATGACATAACGCAGTACAGTTTTCTATATCCCTGCCCATACACAACTAATAGCTGCATTTGGCTGCAAATATTCTCCGACAAATCACATCACACACAGGAAGAACCCTATCAGCCGAAGCCATCCTCAACCAATTGGTGGCACTAACAAGAAAATATGAACAAAATACTGGGTGATTAGCAGCGTTTGATATGAAACAAACAAGTTATGTGAACTAAGGTGGTCCAGAGGTCTAAGTCACTGCCTCCCATGCACATATACTGCTACAGCATGAGTTATAGTTTGACCTGTCTACCTAGAACGATCCGGAAAATATATAGATATTTTAAAGTAAAACATTATGCCAGTAAAACCAGCCCATTTAATATAAGTGTATACAAAGTACCTGAAAGAGCCTATTGAGTTTGGGTACAAAGTCTTATAGACAGATGAGACTAAGAAAATCCTGTGCTAGAGTAATGGAATGAAAAGTGCCAAGAAAAAAAGGGAACTGCCCATGGTCCAAAGTAAACCAGTTAATCTGTGAAACATGCTAGAGATAGTAATGGCTTGTGCATGTTCGTATGGCTGCCAATGGATCTGGCCCACTTCAATGATGATGTGACTGGAGGATTAAATCTGAAGTGTACAGAAATATATTGTTTACTCAGATAGAACCAAATGCCTCTAAACTCTTGTGATGGCTGGGCATGATGCAGCAGAACAATGACCACAAACACATGTCATGCCAAATATTTTGGCCTACAGTACAGGCAAAGCATCACCAAGGAAGATACCCAGTGTCTAGTGATGTCTATTGTTTACAGACTTCAGGCAATCATTGGTTGCAATGTTGTTCTCTTGACAACAGGACTGTTGAACAAATGTTTTTCCTGCAAAGGATATGAGAACAATTGCTAAACATGACTACTTTATTGAATATAATATTACAGAATTTGTCTGAATGCTTTTGGTACCCTAAAATTGGAGGAAGTCAGAATGTTTCTGATATACACGATGTACACAAATGAAATCAAGATTCCTCCCTAAGTGGTAATTATTTTCACAAATATGATATGACTATGAATCAGAACATCATGCAGCAAAATGTTTCTCACTCAAGAGAAATACTCCAGAAATTACTGAAATTAATGTATCGACGTTCCCCTGCCTCATTATATCTATTATCAGACTTGTTTTATCTTCTCTCAGTTTAGAAACCAAAGGGCATACGCGCTAAAAACAAATAAATAATTAAATCTCCAAAGAGCGAGTTCTTGAATGGGGGAAGGCTAGGCAAGAGGAAACCCAGCATGATAACCCTGACCTATGCCAAGGACCTACTACCACATTGTAGCATGCAAATGTCACTCAGACGATTGGATGGGAGGACTGCGATGTTACTGGTACCACATTACATTTCTAAATGGTCACGAATAGTTTACTGTTAAGCTGTGGTTCAGGATGTTTGAGGACCTATTCTCTTTAAAAAAGTAAACAATGGATTTTCTGGTCTGCTTCATATAATGGTTATGCAATACAGGCCCAAATGGCTAGTAATGAAGTGGACACCTGTAATTTGCTAAATAGTTTTCATCGCTGAAGTAATAACATTGTTCGTATTAGCTTAGGTTCATATGGAATACATTTCTATATTAATTTAGTTAAGAAAACATACCGCTCTTCCAGATACATTTAGGGTGAATGGTAAGGTATTTTTTCAGAGATCTGAGTTATGTGTCTTCTTTATAATATTGTATTGGGTTTGAACCACTAAGTCACACCTTTTTGAGTAATGTACAGTTTCCTGACTCATACCTTTGTCTTTCTACAAGATGTTTGCATCAATTTGCTAAACCATCACATGATGCGGCATTGCTCCACAGTCTACTGGGCCTGGGCATTATATATAGCTCAATTAACTGACCAAAAGAAGGCAGGCAAACCAATGATGTACACCCCACACTGTCACATTCCCACTGAACAAGCAAATAACATCAGCCAACCAACCCAATCCACCCTAAACCCTGCGCTATGAGACAGCAAATGACTGTTTCTACTTGTTTCTAGCTCCTAGAGCCTGTGTTAAACATTCATATTTGCTATAGTGCATCCCAGCAGCTAATTCCTTGTTGTTCTCCAGACAACAGGACTGTTGAATTGTAGTTATACTGGAATTTACTTGTATTTTTTCCCTTGCAACCCACTACAGTTCCAACACAACTTACAGAGGGCTGTTACCGTAGTGGTGTTGCCAGGAAAAATAAATCTCTCCCATAACACATATATTGATTCTAAAGGAGATACGCGTAATTTGGTCCCATCTCGTGTAAATTACCTTAATTAGAAAAACAACCGTTTGCATTGAAAAAAACTCCCACTACTTGCATCAGATTTACTCTGGTTGACCAGCATACAAAACAAAGGTTGATTTCACTAACTAAAGCAGGAATTGTATTGCTGCAGAAATTCTATTCAGAAAATATATGTTACTATGCACCACAGACAGCACAGTATGTACAATCCTGAAACCACATTTTGCTGCACAGATTTGTTGGTTTGTATGATAACCCAGTAGCTGGTGTACCATCCAGATTCAGGTCACCCTTTAGACAACATGTGGTATATGTAGATGTACAGTTTTTCAGCCTGGAAGGGGGATTTGATGTTTGATTCCAGGGGAGAAAGATCAAAGAATAACCCCCTCCTCACCCTATATGCCCCACTCTTCACTCCCACCCCCTCCCTTCCAACAACATACATACAAAACCCTGTTTCCCACACACTCACACAAGCTATTTGGATTGACCGAGGCAGCTCCCTAGCCGAGGGGCACTGTGTCTGCATAGCAATTAGCTAGCTGTCTTTTCTATCTATCTTTTGGTTTCTCTCTTCCATTATATCTCACTGTTTCTTCTCAAGGAAACACAAAGACATATCAAAATAAATGCTCAGTGATAATGTACACACATCACACAGGGTGCAGACACACACCCACCCACCCGCAGACACACACACACACACACACACACACACACAGAAAGAAACACCAAGAGAAGATGAGGACAGGGAATCCCAATCAGTTTCATCCCCATACTAAACTAGTCTTTCAGTTGAAGATACCCTTGAGGTCACGTAAAGAGATTGTGGACAGCCCTCTTTTACTGTATAGTCTAACGCCACTGTGTGGTGCTTAGCTGGGTCAGGTCACGCCCATGACTTTATCCACAGCTTCCATAAAAATCAATTTACATCAAAGAGCATCAGCTGTATTAAAAAAGAGTGACAGAGAATGTGTGACATAACAAGTCTCCCAGAAATCTTGTCAGAGATGTCAGTGTCTTTGCCTCACTGATTACTGACTTCACTGAAGTGGTGACAAGAAGAGACCATGCAGGACAAATGCATCAGTGACTTGAATTTGTCATTGTTTGTGTTCGGTCTTTGACTGTTTGCTGGTGAGTCTGGGAGAGCTACAGGAACCATCCCAAGGAACCAGCATGTTTCTATGTAACAAACATCCTACTAAAACCTTCCCCAGGGTTTCCCCTACCAGCAGCCAACCAGCCTAGCCTGCCAAAAGATAAACCCGTTCATCACAAACACACACACACACACACATACACGCACATACACACACACACACACACACACACACACACACACACACATAGCTTCACAAACCATCTGTCACACTAACGTACAGCTTCCCAGTGTCACCCGGTAGTTTGGGTAAATAACACTTTCAAGTAACCTGTTTAGCAAGCATTTACTCCACTTTTCAAACTCAAATCCCTGTTTTCAAAGAGCCAGCCAAACACATAACTGCTGCTTTACCAATGCAAGCTACCTCACTATTAACTGCTTTCTGTAGAGATTTATATTCAGAAATCCTTTAAAAAAAATGTTTTCTGTAATTCACTCTGTCACACACACATAATTATAATAATGTATGTTTTCTTTCCTCATTTCTCTCTCCACAAACACACACACACAGGTTTCCTGTCTGAAAATGATGTCATGTTCTCCAGTGCTCAGTCTTCTGTCCTTTGACATTGTTTTCCTGTAGCACTGTGAGAACAGCTCTAACCCCAGAGTCTCACATGCACAGACACACACACACATGCAATACACATACACAATTACAGAACACAGAATTGTGCAAACGGTACATATTGACAAATGATCCTCTACAATACAAAGCCTAATGAGTAAACACACAAAGACACACAAACAGCAACGGTTGAGTGTCCGTATGGATGAACCGTTTCCCAAAGAGCTGTCAGTCCCCAGAGGAAGTGGTTCCCTCTTAGTAACGGCAGCAGGATGTGACCACACAGGTAAAAACAGGTGACTCATGTTACACACTGTGCTCCTAGGTGGAGAACAGCTGTCACTAACATACACACACAGACATTTGCTCAGTGTAGGAGTTCATGAAACAAAAAATATCTTCCTGTAATGGACCAAACAGACAGTTAGAACCTAATTAGTGTGCGTGAGTGTGTGTGTGCGTGGGTGTGTGTGCGTGCATGTGCATGTGTGTGCGTGCGTGTGCCTGTGCACGTGTGTGTGTGTGTTTGTGTGTGTGTGTGTGTGTGTGCGTGCGTGTGCGCGCGTGTGTGCGTGTGGAAAGAGCAGACTGGTACCGTAGTGAGAAAGGTGAAACCTAGACTCAGCAAGTCACCACTGTCCCCCCCCTTTCCCTCTTCCTCTCCTCCCCCTCTTTTCTCAGGGCGAGACGGCCATGTTAGGCGAGGCCCAACTGACTCATGACACACCTGTCCAACAACAGAGGCTCCTGGTCTGCTCCTCCTACTCCATTACCTTATTACAATGACAGCCTGACAGGCATTCAAATGCACCCACTCCAAGCCGAGCAAACCGCCTTGGCAGAGGACATGACACCACAAACCCACGCTCCCAGGCGTGCACATCTACAAACACACGGACACTATACATTCAACTGGCCTTTTGCATCCCGAACAATATTACCGTTCAAAATCATAGTTTGAAAGGTAATAAAAAGGTTCTAATTTCAAAACCGTCTTTAGAAAGCATTTTTTAAGCATAAGCTTAACCCTCAAGGAGAAATAAATGCCTTTTTGCTTGTGGAAACACTGTTGGGGATTTTTGGTCCAAACAAGAATTGTAAAACACACACGCATACACAAACGTGCACGCAAACATGCACTGTCATTACCCACAAATGTCTCGCTGTGGACAGGATAGTGTCAGAGCCAAAATGTATTCCCTGTTCCATCCTCAGGGAACCTGGGAGTGTGGCTTTTCGGACCCCGTCCTCCATCCCTCCCTCCCCTCGCCTACTTCCATGGCTCAAAGGAAGTGGAATGTTTTCCATTTCCTGGTGCTCCTGTGTGCCAGTGGGGACCATGGAGCTGACTAATAATGGGGGGGTGGAGTCGATAGTGTCCTTAGTGTAGGCTGATCCAAATGCAGTTTTAGCTCCGTACGTCATAACAGTTTAGTTGAGTTTGAGGTTGAGCAGAGATGATTGCAGATCAGCTATTATTAAGAAAACCCTTTCTTGCCTGCTATCATATGCTTCTTCCATAATAATAGCTTTAAAAGCTTAGCAGCCCGTTGGATTGTGTTACTGTGTTCTGGCTGTGAATGTGGCATATGGGCATTGTATTATTCTGGGGGGTTAAGCTTTATAACATACAACCCCAAGATAGAGCAGGGATCCACTGTATCTATGGCAACCCCACCCACGTGGTGTCGAAACCTTCAACCAATCCTGTTTGAATCCGGAGCGTTGATGTGTGAGCAAGTGCGTGTGTTTGTGTGTGTACAGTTGTTTGCGTGAGGGTGATCATCATTCCACACCCCCGAGGCAAGACTATCCAATAAAATCCACCACTGTCTGAGCCAGAAGTTGATCCGTCTGGAGGTGGAGGAAGGGGAGACAGGTGTCTTCAGCCAAATATCTATTCATTAGCATATGGACCATACCTGTAGCAATCTGCATGCACTGTCTGATACTGCTAATGCTACATCTAATGAACAAATGCCATGTTAGTCCACAATGCACCATCAAATCCTATATACTGTAAGAACTACTGCAATACGAACCTTCACTAACGCTACCAGGCACGTCAGCATCATTGATATGTGAGTCTAAAGCATCTGCAGAATCAGTGTACTGCAGCCGAATTCATTCAGATCTGTTCAATAATTCAGAGAGCGCCAGTGACCCGGGCTAATGCTAATGCTAACCGCTACTACTCTAGTAACTCCCTCCCTCACATAGAGATATCAGCTAACCACAAAAGGGGCATGGGACCAGATGATAGATTAAAATACTGCTATAATAATTTAGTAATAAGTTAGTGGTCAGGAGGGTAACTACATAATATTCACGCTAAAATCTTTTTCACTGAAGTATATATAGCAATTTATGGAGTAATCAATGATGACAGATTACCATAAACTGCTGTGTACGTTGAGATTGAAATGTGGACTGCGTGTTTGACGGTGAACCTTGTCCAGAACATGAACTGGGTGTGCGTCTAGTGTGCAAGCAGACGCTGGAGTTTTGGAGAGTACATGAGTGTGTGTGTGTGTGTGTGTGTGTGTGTGTGTGTGAGAAAGAGATAACTTCCGGGAAATTTCTGCAAGATGTCTCTGACAATATTAAACCGATTTTTCACAATAGCTTACACATACTGTTCTTCCTCTATTGGCCGCCTCAGGCCATTAACGATGGACGGAGATCAGAATCCGAATCATCTTGCTAAATGCATCCGCAGTCATTTCAAAGAGCTGTTTAATTAACTGCTAGGTTGAGAATGAACGTGGACCAACCTTATGTCAAGTAAATAATGTTATGAGTTGACATACACATTCACAGTATCAGTATGGTGCAACATTTGCGAGTGCAGCAATAGAGATGGAGAGAATGAGCGAGACAGGAACCGAGCGTAATGAGGGATGGATAGAATGAGTGACAGAGATCCCCAGCAGCAATGCTGGCCCACTGTGACTCATAGGGCTAAATGAGCCAGGCGTTGCCTCCTGATGCTCTGTGACCTAGATTGGGAGATGCTGGCATGGTCGTAATCTCTCCCTCTCTACCCCACTCGCTCTCTTACTTCCACTCTCCGCTCGTCACGGAACAGGCTGCTGCGCTGCAAAACCTCCCTATCCTCCCACAACAACACAGACCAAAAAGACTCACACACACATGACAAGACAAGTATACACACACACACACACACACACACACACACACACAGGACAGTAGAATCAACACTATGACAGGACACAATGTCCAGCGCCAAGCCAAAGCAGTCACATCTCCTCAGCTCTGATTCTTAGATACATTTTTACCATTCCATTGTAGGGCATTAAACACCCAGCTCTTACTATCAGTAGAGAGGTACACACTTTACACCACACCCAAAGAAACACTGCAAAGTCATAGTTATTATACTACCAGTAGTAACCTCTACTTAACTACACACAGAGGATTTGGAGATACAAAATAAAAGACATTCTAAGGGGTGTGTTTTTATGGAAAACAAGTAGGCTTGTTAACAGTACTGTACAGCTCTCACTTTCACAGACAGACAGACAAACACAATTCATTTGAGCAGATTAAAACACACAAAAGGTTGTGGTTGAGCATTCTGAATTCCAGCCGAGCACCCAGCCACCATGGCTTTGATCCTCTCAATGGCTTCCATTGTGTCCCCACAGGCACTGGGGCCTGAGCTGGGTGGAGAGGAGACCTTAAAACACACACGCCACTGCTGATGTTAATATGCTGATGGTGCATATTTCCGTCATTTGTTGTTATGGGAGTCACGTCTTTGAGACTGACAACAATCAGCTGATTGTGGGAAATGTAAAGGATATGCATGAGAAACTCAGAATAGAATGCTACTATTCCCTACAATGTAGTTGTACTGGCAATCCGTTAAAATGAACAATGACATGTTTTGGTGCATTAATACTGATTAAAATACGCTATGTGCTTTTAATATTGCCATGAGTGGAGCAAAGAGCGCTGGATGTTCAGTACAGCGTGTCGTCTTCCCTTCATCAATGTTAGGTGAGTTATTTGTGTACTGGGAGTGTAGAGTTTCTTTTCAGTGACTGTGTGGCTGAAGTCTTACCTTACTTCAGTCCCAACTGATCCTATTCAGCCACGGTATCCCTTTAGCTACAGGTAAAAGTGGCTTTTGGTGGTGGAGCCACATAAACCAGTACACATACTGTATAACTCTGCATTATGGCTTCCATTCCAACCTAGAGCTATTTCAACACACACTTTCCTTTATCAATTTCATTTTCTCAGTTCATAAAAAGGAAAGCAATGCCAAAAAATGTATATATAAAAAAGAAAGAAACAACCACCAGCAGCCTGATGGAACTACAAACATGGCTACTCGGCTACGGCCATCTGGTCAGAGCTCAGTGTGGTCAGACTAATGAGACAGCCTTTCTCTGTCGTGAATCAATCGATGGGTGTCAAGTGCTGCTGGGGCTCAAAATGGAGTCTGTTGAAGTGGACTCAATTGACTAGCTGAGGGATACAAGCTGACAAGGATACTGGAGTGACACAATACCACAATTACAGTTTATTTCAAAACATAATTCAAAGTGCTACGTATTGTTATCAACATAACTAGGCTAAATTATAATTAGGCTATACCTGCCATTGTAACTACAGTTTGTAAAAGTGTAAGCAGACATCAGGTGTTGGGTTCCATGGTTACACAGAAGAAGGGTGGTAGCGTGCTTATTCGAAAAGGCTTAGCTGTCTTTGAACCTCGATGACTTGCCATAATGTTGTCTAAATGAGCCTGTTCATGTGGGATAGAAATGTTGGCCTATATTGTGATGTCACAGTAATAACTGCACCTCTGGATAAGAAAGTGTGATCAGCCAATGAGGCAGTGGCGGCCCACCCATTATGGTTTTAGGGGCAGTGCCCCAGTTGATTGTATTTTAACAATAAATAAAAACTGGACGCTATTTGCATCATAATGCAACGTAAAAAGCAATTGATTAGTTCTGACAATTGTACTGTCTTGCAGCTTATTTTGATGAGTTACAGCTTGTGTTTTACTGCAGTTATAATGCAAGAACTGTATTCCCCTTTTTCTCGCACAAGTTTTAGCTAGTTTTAGATAAAACATTTTAGCAAGTTTTAGCAATAATATAAAGTCATGTGAAAAGTAAACAGAACACATGAATTGATGAAAGCCAATTTTACAAATGAGACAGAGAAATTAACTTTGAAGAATGTATGCAATTAAACTCTACACCTCACTTTACCGTCACATAAAATTGCTAGAAATCAGGTGCACTAAAACAGGCGCAACTGATTAGAAAATCATTAGGGCCCACTTTGGGAGGGCACAGCTTTGAATAGGAGATTAGACACCTGGTCTGGTTTGGTCTTATAAATATGGGTCAAAGTGCACAAGTCAGAAAGAGACATACATTGGTGAAAGCAAACATGGCTTAAATGAGCAAAAACAAAACAGTTCCTTTGAACAGAAGAACCTCATATCTACCATAAAACGTGGTGACATGGTTTGGGGCTGCTTTGTCAACCCTGAATTCCATATTGAATTCCATACTGTACCAGAGAATACTTGAGGAGTCATCAGGACTAGAAGCAACAATAGAAAGGCAGCAAAAAAAGAAATGTAGGAATATATAATGGCCAATTCAAAACCCAGATCTCAAAATGCTGTGGAGCGACTTTGAACCCTCAAAATCTCCTCCCAGTTGATGTAAGACACTGATAGATAATTACATGAAGGGATAACATTACGTTATTTCTGCCAAGGGGGGGAATACCAGCTACTGAAGCTGGGAGATGTTTTTTCTGTAAAACAGATTGCCGATTTGATTTCTGATATATTAATGACTGCAAAGTATAATCTTTCAGTGTCATATGTTAACGTAGGTTAACTTTATCTGTCAATAGTATTGAAGTGAAGATTACATGTCCATGTCTAAAAATGTATAAAAAATTACAACATACCAGAGAGTGTACCTGCCACTAGTTAATAGATTTTATTATGACCATGCATTATAACAGAGTGAAAGATTAGTACAGTAACTGCATTGCTTTTATAAAACCTCTGTCGCATTGGCACCATCACTATTACACAGCCAATCCAGATCTGCCACTCTCTATGAACTGAAACATTAGTGCACCTGGGTTGTGCAGGAAATGAGGCAATAATCCAGAACACCTAAGCAAGTGTGAATCACAATGTCTGAAAAGCAATATAAGTAACTATATCAACTGACTGGTCAATCTCCAGAAAACCCTTAGAGTAATTAGGGAGGCCTTCCATATATATTAGACACCTGGTCTAGGTTAAAAAACAATCAGGATAATGTTGCAAGACCAGAAAAAAAGCAGTTGTGGATATAAAGCAGTTCTTCATAGCTGCAGAAGGTGTTTATAAGATGTATTTCTTTATGTGGTTGATAGTGTATTCAACATTAATTACTGCTTCAAAATGTCATGCCTGGAATCTTTAAAACATCCAAACCACACGCCTTACATCAGATCTCACTTGTTTTGCAAAGTAAACATTCATCTAGGTGTTATGCAGTGATATCCAAATGTATTTGGATAAAGGAACATTTCGGGGCAACTTAATTCCATCACTTTGATCTTAAGATTTTATGTTCTGTTCTGTTCAGGTTTTTTGATTGTTTGTTCTTGAATATCACCTGTTCTGTTTTTTTCCCCTTTGTTTTTAAATGATCCCGTACTTTTGATTCTGATTGGTTCACCTGTTTTCCTATGCACCTGTTGTTGATTACGTTCTCTCTTTCTACCTGTGCTGCTCTTTGGTTTATGTGAAGTATTGTTGAAAGTTTGTCTGAGACATACTAAGCCTTTTTTTAAACCATTGTCCATAGACCATTCACCCTGTCTAGCAACTTTGTACTTTCGCCTTAGAGGATCCCAAGTCTTGACCTTCTGCCTACCCCAGGACTATGTTTTGTGCCTTGGAATAAACAACCCTCCGCACCTGGATTCCAAACTCCTGTTTTGGTGTGGATCATTACTGAAATGACACAATGACTGTGGGATTATGGCAGACTGTCAGCCTCAATGGAAGGGTATCTTCAAACATATCGGATGATCCATTTAAAAAATCCACCACAATTTCTATGTGTCTCCCCCATTTTTCAGTGCCAGAATTATTTAGACAATTGGCTGTTTCTTATTCGGCAGCTGTGTTTTTTATCAGCATAATGCATACTTGAGTTATTGTCTAGTCATGATTCTAGGGTTTGCATTTGGAGTCAGTTTCTGGTGTCTGTCTGCATAAGGACCAAAGAAGTCTCCAGGCACGTCAAGTTTGCTTTCATAAACTTGATAAATCAGAATTAATCGATCACAGACACATTACGGGTGTCCAAATGCCCTCTGGTATATTAAAAGGAAGAAAGCACTGAGCTCAGAAATGGTGTATAACCTGTTAGACCAAGAAAAATCTAAGTGAATGGCCAAATTGCTCACCATACAGAAGTGTGGTTTTCTTCTGTCCAGCAGGTGGTTAGCATTCATTTGTCAAGGTTAAAACAATGCTACCTGGCTTAAAGTACCTAAGTGATGGCAGAATTATGTAAAAAGGTAGTCCAGACTGTTGGGACAAACATTTAAATGTAAGAGAATAATGCCAAGAGGAAGGTGAGTCTACAAAGATGGAACTGACATACCACTTCATCTTTGAAACGTGGGGAAGGTGGTGTTATGTTCAGGATGTGTATGGCTGACACTGGAACTGGCTGTGTTGTCTTTCCAGTGTAACAGTACAATTTGTCCTCTATAAAGTAATAGCCTTGGAATACACAGTCTCCTTCAAAATAGACATATTTCCTTTGAAATAATTCTCCCCAAAAAGCATATAAAAAGCAAATTTGCTATCTTTCTCCAATATGCAAATAGTAACGCTGCTTTCTTGGGTAAGTACATTAATCCCCCAGGGGTACTCCAGACCAGCAGTTCTCAAACCTCTCCTCAGGGACCAACAGATATTTCACATTTTTGTTGTAGTGCTGAGCTAGCTCATCTGATTCACTTTATCGAGGGAATGATAATTAGTTTACAATTGAAATCAGGTGTGCTACCTCTGGAAAGGTTCAAAAACACTGAATCGCTGCTGGTCCCTGAGGAGAGTTTTGAGAATCCCTGCTCCATACAAGAAATCAAACAGTAAATGTATATTTTGTTTGTGCATTGTTTGAGACGTTCAAGTAATTTTGCATGCAAATGCACAGTACATTCTCCTAGAATCACCCTTGTACAGTTGAGAAGAGATTTAAAGGCCTACTAGTACTGCTTAGGTCTACAGTCAGGAAAGCAGATGTCCCATCAATATATTGAATAGCACTCTTAATCAGAAATGTAAACCGCTTGACACCCAAAAACATTTCCAATTAATTTAAACACACATTAGAAAACTGGTAAAAGTCTTTGTCTTACATCATAAAATGCACCATGTGTTTCACATTAATAGCTACTCATAAATCTGTGTGTGTTTGAACCTAAGCAGAGCATTACCCCATCCTCACTCTAATTTCCCAACCCGTTAATTGCAGTCTATTATTAATAAGGCCACACCATCATGTAGAAATGAAGTCACCCAATGTGTGTGACAGTAAACTAGGGCTTGTACATCGCTTCAGCCTTTCTATAGGTACCCTGTGACATTCAAATAGCCCTATCTAATTGATTTGATCGAAGTTTTAGAGATGAAATTGTTTGAGGAAGTTGTTTTGATTCACTTATGGTTTGTAACCATGGAGAGGCCATCATTGCATTGTGAGTATCCCAAGGGAGCTGTGTTTGATGAAGTGTGTAAGCTGTTGGTTGATTTTTTTCAGTTAGCTTTTCTCACCTTTTCAGAAACAACTTTTGAATGATTATTATAAATGGGAAGTGTGTAATATAGCTTGTTTTATTTATAATAAAACAAATTATTTATTTGATGGCCATTTGGTAACTAGTGGAAAGTGGTATACTGAGAAGTGCTCAGTATGAAGCTGCATTATTCAATGTTTACAGTGGAGAGAGAGGGGAGGGGAGTGGAGAGAACAGACTTCAGTAAGTCACAAATGTTGACTATTTTCCCTATACAGGTATACCTCCTCTCTTCCTTTCCTTAGCCAAAACATAACATTACTCATCCACCCCCAGGCTTGTTGGAACCACACAGCACAGATCCACCAAAACTGTGATTCACCCATGGAGGAACCTTGCATAACACTTATTACATTATTACATTATATTTTTTGTTGCATTGCCATTAGGAAAAGCAATGCAAAGGCTGGATTTTCTGATTAACAAGGGAGCTATGTTGACGGTTTATGGAAAATACAACATCATTTCATCAGCACAATGACTTGAAGAACAGACACAAGACCATGATGAGTCTTGACCTAAATTCTAAAATGAGGAAAATCCATAGTTGATATGTATCCAGTTGATATGAAAGTCTACTACAGACAAATGGATTGACTCTGCAAAGCAAATAGAAAGTTTATGTTAACAAAGAACTTGTGTTAGGTTTGTGAGTTAAATATTATGTAACATATAAATAAATAACGAAATATCCCTGTACCGAAAAGAAAACATCCAGTCGGCTAAAGTTGCAGTAGTTGCAGCATTTTCAGTGAACATATGACATTTCTGAACCCTTCTATCGCATAGTTTCCCAGTCCCAGATCAAGCCTAGTCCTGGACTAAAAACCTAATTCAAAGAAAATCTCCAGGGGAATGTATTTTAGTCCGGTACTATCTGTGCCTGGGAAACCGGCTGTATGACACTGTCGGCGAAAAAGCATGATTTTGATTACATGAACCAGCTAATCAATTGATAAAAGAGGTCAGTGGTTTTATCCTCATGGTCAACAGAGCAGCCCTAGCGAGTCGTGCCTGCTGGGGTAACCATATACTGCAGTTTTAACCACTGAAATGGGACTGGAGTTTGTTGTCTAAGCATTTTTATTTGGTTCAGGCACACACGGGGTAATTTACTGGACACAACATCTCTTCTCCCTCTGTCTTTCTATTCCTGGGCTGAAGCGCTTACCTTCGGACAGCTCCAAATCCAACTCAGCCAATTGGTCCTTGACCTCTTTTGGTAATGCTGACATATCCACGCCTCGGTCCGCCATAGTTGAAGAAATAATGCAGATTAATATGTAAAGAAAGAAAACGTGATGACACGTTTCTGAGTCAACGAAAAAAGCAGAAATTAAAATGTGGACTGTACTCCATCCTTGCGACTCTCTGACACCGCCATAACTGTGAGCGACGAACAACTCACTAAAGGAATCTGTCACATGACCATGTCTGATGTTAATTGTTGTGACTGGAGCATGAGATCAGTAGACTCTCTGCTCCCCCTTGCGTTACTGTGTGGCAGGAACAGCGTACCTGTTCTTTGGAGTACCGAAAGCATTTTGCCCCAACTACCAGAACAGAAAGTCAATGCTGCTTCGTTAACTATCAACCTCTTTAAATTCGTTTTACGTGGTTAAGAACGACAAAAAACTTTCAGCAATTTGGTACAAACTGTCTTGAGGGATTTACTTTGCCAAATCAGTGTTGGAACCATAGTTGTTCGTATAGCCTACTGGCTAATCTGACCATCTTTCCTACGTAATCTTACAAAACGTGCACTAAAATCGCTTTGTTGTTAAACAACGAAGTATGTCACAAACTACCCTTTCTGCATCACCTCATGCATAGATCAATGCTAAATATAAAATGAACAGGTGTTTCTCAGTCTCTGTGAGGGCAATCAATCCACATTTGATTGCAGAAAGATCTTTTTGAATCAGAGGCACAAAGAGGATGGTTATTCAACTTAACAAATATTAACCAGAATTTGAAACAATTGTTGACATTAACTTATTTATTTTGCCAGAGACATTTTATTAGAGACTATACAGAAGTTTACATCATCTGGCTCGAGGTGGAATTCTTGATGGAAAAATCCAACTCTTGATGCATTCCTGGAGACAATCAAATTCAGTAATTGTTGAGGTTACACTGTGGGGTCGTTGTTGTAGACAGACTTTGCAATCATCTTCACAGGAAACAAGGTGAAGGGGTACACGACATGGTGGAAAAGCTACACCCGGGTGAGCAACCTTCCTGAAGTGCTGCAGGTACTTTTTATTTCACCATCAATGAACTGATGAATTAACTTGGTCTGATGCTGGGCCTAGTGGGAGTCAAAATCCTGCAATTCCTGCCGCACTCCAGGAACCTCTAAAGCAACAGAAACAACCACAAAAACACTTGAATTGAACCGTTCAAAAACATTGATGTTAAAAAAAGACAATTGAGGAAAGACAAAAATGGTACTTTTCAAAAAGCAAAACTGTGGTAAAAAAAACATTTCAGGACAAAAATTCAGATGAAGTCTTACAAAAGTAATATACTCCAAAAGACAGTAAGTTTTTCAAACGGCAGAAAGCACCCAAGACTAGGACATTATCTATAAGTCCCATATAGATGTTTCCTATTGAGATTCGCATTTAAGAATATGAAGTTGGTGTACATTTCCTGTGATCTAGAATTTCAATAGTTATTGAATTAGAACAAACCGTTCTACCACTGACATCACTACAGCTAAATCCAGGAACATTAATATTAATAATGAATATAAAAATATATTGCACTACTTTTTCAACTTACTTTAGCCTGGATAAATGATACAAATCTAATGAAGTTTGCTGATTACTACAATGTATCTTAAACCTAACCATTTCAAGTGTTACATTAGGACATTATCATTGTTTGCATCAGTCATAAGATATCGCCTTAAAAAGGGAGAGAAAAGCAAAATAATAAGAACCAGAGATATTATGAGCAGACACCGGCACACAGACAGTGGTCTTCATCAGTGTCCTCTAATTTCCATGCAGTCAATAAGGGTTTCATACACATTATTTGAATGCACATTTCAGAAATAAAAGTCCAGACACTGAGTGTATTCTTAGTTTGGCACACTCCATGACACAGGTAAAATAATATGTGCACGATATTTCACGCTTATTCAGTCCTTAAGATGAACAAGTCCCATGAATCAACAGCTGCATAAAGGTGGGAAATATGTAAGGAGATTTACAATGTAGACAGAGGTGAGAATATTTGCAAATAAACCATAAGAAATACTAAAACGGGAACACACTACATTCTGTGATCGAGTATGTAGGTATATACATACACTTGTATACACAGTGACAGTGCTTCCAAGCAGGGGTCAAGGGTCAGGACTACTCAGTCAGTTCAGTGATGATCATTGGCTGTGAGGGTGGGAGAGAGCGTAGGATGGAGATAGACGGGGCAAAAGGGGTTGAGTACTATTCAACAATCGGTGAGATTTCCGATTATAAATCAGATCCCTTTCTCTCTTGCCATCTCTCACACACCACTGTACCAGTCCAGCTTCCTACAGCCCAAATGTAGAGTTCTTATTGGCTCCCTGCACATCATCTGGGGGCAGGCTGGGGCTGTGTGGCCATGAGGACCCCTCCCTGCTGGGCTGCCCCCATCCCGGCAAGGACCGACATGGCCACGGCCTCAGCCGCGCACACACTCAGCCCGTTGACAGTGGTGGCCCCAGGGCTGGGGGCAGGGGCGGGGGGCGAAGTCCCGTGCTGGATGACCGGGGCTGGGGAGCCCGTAGGCTCAGAGGGGGGGTCCCTGGAGCGCTCCTCTCCTCCTGCAGCTATAGACAGAGAGAGAAACATTCACCCTTAAAGAGAGGTGAGAGGCGAGCAATAGATTAGATGGATGAGTTGGAGGTTGATTCTGGAAATATGGATAGCTAGCTAGGCAGATGTACAGGTTGATGTACAGAGGGGGATAGAAATGAAAGGCTAATGAAAAATCAGTGAGAGTTGTGATCGACAGTTGATTCATGTGGGGTTTGTCTTTGTTACCTAAGTAGGCAGCCTTCTTCTGCATGGCAGTGACAGGGCAGTCTTTGTGGGCCAGTAGCAGCTGTTTCAGTTGGGTCACCTCATTTCTCAGCAGACCCACTTCATTCTGACAGAAACAAGGAAAACAAATAGGCATGAACATGTCAATGTACACATGGTTTTGAAGTAGTCTTTGTCTTCCTTACTGAATTAATTTCCAACCTGCCAGTTATTCACTATGGCTCAATACAGAGGCTCCACACTAGAGGAATTTGCTTCTTCAAAAAACAAACATCTATTATTTTTCCTAGTGCACTAAAAAGCTACACTCCCACCAACCAACACCATCAAATGCAGGGACAGCGCTCCAATGGACACAATAGGTGCCCGGCAACCATGGCAGCCAATAGGAGGAAGCCTGCAAGTTTGTCAAATAATCTCGAAAAATGTGTTCATTTGCCATATAACTACTCACCTTCGTAGCTTGTTTAAATAAATTCCAGTCATAACATCCCCTAAGGCTCAGTCCTGGGAACACGGTTTGGAATCTACATGCTACCACATGAAATGATCTCCAGGGAACAAGGACTAGGCCTTCAATTTTATGCAGAAAAAATTTCCTCCCCATAAATACTTCAAAACATACTAACAGCACATAACATTTACTTTGGTCAGGTTCTTTTGCAGTTTTTTATAATAATAATAATAATTATTATAATAATAATAATTATTATTATAATAATAATTATTATTATAATAATAATTATAATTCTGTTGATGTAATAGTCCAGTCACAGCCTTTTGTCACAAGGGGTTAGACTCACGGTCAAAGAAACATTCATTGTAGCCAGGTCCTCTGCCTTCTTCTCCAGAGAGCCGACCCAAACCTTACGCTTCTGCCGACAGCGAGACGCCGCTGCCCTGTTCCTCTCCAGGAAGCGTTGCCTCCTCTCGTCCGGGTCGACCTCCGCGCCCCTCCGTCTTCTACCACCCGTGGGCTGGGCCGGGGACACCTGCAGAGAACGGAAAGCTATTACATACGGGACGGAGGCTGAACGGGCGTGTATGAGAGGGGAGAGAATGCAAGGGAGCAGTGTGGGAGCATGTGTGCATGTGAAAATGCATCTGAATGTGTATTTCAAAGTGTCCGTGTATACGCCTCTCACCATCATATCCTCTGAATGTAGACTATACCCAAATGGAGAAGATGAGCCACTGCTGGTTTGCTGTGTGAGTATATGTAAATCATAGACGCATGAGTGTGCCTGTGTACATCTGTAGCCACTGTTTGTGCATAAATCTAGTCATATACATTCCCCCAGCATTACATAGTCCCTCAGCCATACAGGACCAAATGCAATCTTGTCTACAGAATCTTAGCAATACTCGTTCAGGGTGGCCGGCGTATTGGATCACCTAAACATGCTGAAGCAGAGGTTGTTTTGTTTAGTGTCCTAAATAGCATTATGAGCCTTTCTGAAGGTTTTACAGCAGTTATGTCCTTCCCTTGTCCAAAGTCAGGGTTGGGCATATGTTTTGGCTTTGGGATGACATTGGGATGTACAAACTCAATGGAGGGTAGCAAACATATTTACCCCCACGGGACCGGTTTGTCGAATCTGATGTGCGGCGGAAAACGGCTCTTGTAGATAAGATACGTTTTAGGTCCATTATTATTTTACATACTTTGTATTCAGTTATACAAGTTCAAATGGCCTGAATTATTTCCCCCACCTCTACTAAATACAAATATTTTTTCCCACAAACTCAATCCTACTGTAAGCTGAATCAAGTCCATAGACAGCCACCCAGTCCACTCCTGTCCTCAGATACAGTATCGACAGTGTGTAAGTATGTTGGTTTCTACCTGAGGCTGTGCAGGTGAAGGGGTGTCTGAATGTTGCGAGGGTTGCTGGCTCTGCTCGTGCCTCTGGGGGACAGCGGGGCTGGACCCTGCCCCTCCTCCAGCTCCCCCTGGGCCCCCGCCAGCCCCGTTCTGTGCCCCAGAGCCATGCTGCTGCTGGGTCAGGGCTGCCTTCAGCCTCTACAAGGAAGAGACACACAGAGGGTTTAAAAATACGGCAAATACAGGACACCCACCAATTCAAACATACTGTAATGTTTGTGTCCGTATTTTTCATTCATTACAACTGGACAGACCCTACGGTTCAAAAGACTAAACAGGCTGATTGGCATCTAATACACAATCCTACATCAGCGTGGCTAAACACTTATTGAATTACTAAAATGAAACACATTAAACCCTCGATCCAGCACCTACTTTGCATTGGCCTCAGTGGCATTGGCCAACAGTAGTTTGCTCCACTAACCCATCAATAGTTGTACCAAATGATACATTTGGAGGTCCATTAGTGTCCAGCAAATAGATGAACTATTTACCTGATCCTGCCACAGATCCACACATCTCCCTGGTTTACTACGTACCGCAGAGGGAGTTGACTTCAGCTTTGTGTACTACTCTAAGTAAATGCCATCAGATACAAAAAAAAATGAAATTCGCTCCTGATATGGAAATTGCAAAGAACCACTAAGAAACCATTTGCTTAAATGCTCAGGTAACTGGTGGGATGTGAACTGCCCACTATAGGAAACTCAACATCGATCCATCTTGATATCCCGTCAAGAGCTGAGGGCAGAACCACCTCCATAACACAGCATTCCAGCGCTCCTCGTCAGTGCATGATGTTGGGGCAGGATAGGAGGTGCCCCGCCTCCCGTACAGTTTAAGGGATGTTATGTAGATTGTGATGTGATCAGGGATCACAGTCCTCCTGTAAGGAATGTAGTGGCAGCTGGTGCTGCAACTGCCTTGACATCTGTGTCAACTGACACAACAGGAAATACACAGAAACCCACAGGGGCACAATATAATATGAACCCTTAACCTATGCACTTGTGGATTTGACACGTGTAAGCCATCTGGTAACAGCGCAACATCGCTGTGTGGAATGCTAAGAGAAAGATTCCCCATAGTTATAATACCAATCAAATCCTCAACACTAACGTCCAAAACTAGACAGGTATCACCCATTTCCAAAACAAAACGTTCAAATTTCAAGCCCTTTCGGATACAGAAGGCAAACCACATGCCACAAAATGCTTACTTCCAGGTTCATGTTTCTGCCAATAAAAACAAATCCAGAATTCAGAATGAGGAACAGAACTTCTTATATGTACTTTTTTTTTTAAAGACACAAGGTCTCCCGTTGACTGAACCTCCCCCTCCCTTTATCACCACCTGGGTCCTCCGACTGGCCAAGCCTTGCTACTATGCCTTCACCTGTCACCATGACAGGGATATGAGAAGGATCAGTCGTCTGTCAAGTCTGTGTCCCTCTGTGGGAGAGTGTACTCGTATCCACGGGTGCATGCGCCTCTCACCATCTTGGCCTCTGAGTGAAGACTATACCCAGATGGGGAGGAGGAGCCACTGCTTGTCCCACCAATCGGAGGACCAGGGATCCCAGGGATGTTGGGCACCATATTAAATGGCCTAGCCAGCTACACAGGAAGAGACAAAATAAGACGACAAGATAACACCTACCAGTGATCTACCATTATCAACACTGTTCATGCTAATAATATTATACATATATTAGTGGCTCCTGATCCAAGTTCTCTGGAACCTTCTAAGCAGGAAAAGGTCTGAAGCTTCTGCACGTGTGTGGGATTCTGTACTCCACGCGGTGTCTTTTGATAGATTCAATCAATGCAACATCTTTATGGGCACTATTCGATTTCAGCCAGTTTCATGGGGATATTTATTTTGAGGGGTATAGACAGTATTGTATCAAAGCAGTCAACAGTGATGTTGTGAATGATGTTCCACTGAGTGGATGTGAGAGCAAATAGTGTTATACTGTAGCTGACTTGTGTTTCGTTTCAATAAAGCAAAATACTTGCCCAGTTGCACTAGCAGTTTGTACAATCATCCTTAAAGCAAATGAGAAAGGATTTTGCCTTAGATTAACATCAGATTCCCCAGTGTTCCAAGAGTCTCTTAACGCCATGTTGACCACCCAGAGATGTGGTTGCCTTACACACAAAAATTGGCACCAATATATCTGGGTAAAAATCTGTCACAAACCCATACATGTGCAGAATCTTCTGAATTGTTTTTATCAGGAAGAAAATTCCTGAGAACTCGGCCTGCTATGGAATGGACTGACTCACTGATATGACAGAGGTCATATTTGGGCTGGGGAGGAGAGGAACTGTCTGTCCATTAGGTAGGTGCATCACCAATGGGAAAGAGCCTGTTGGAGAGCTGAAAACAGGAGCTATGAGTGCAAATTAGAGAGAGAGACAGAACAAATATGCAGAGACATTAGTAGATTACTCACCCAAGTTGTCGGTTGGAAGGTGGAGCTTGTGTGATTACAGAGGTTGGCGAGGGCAGAGTCGGGTGTAGTGGGTCGTAACCAAGGTGAAGAGGGAGGGACCCTGGGCGTACAATGGTCGGCGTGGGCGCGGAGCTTAAAACTGGCCGGGGAGGCGGAGGGGTCTCCTGTTAACACAAGTATCATCCAATCAGAAATCTATATTTTTGTGGACTCTCCTTGCCGTGTCTGGCCACCATTGTTCCCTTCTTTCTTTCACTAAAGCAACTTGTCAAAAGTAAAAACCTGTCTGACCCACCCTCCCACTAGGTCCCACATTCTCACCATTGGCTCTTTGCTACTGTCCGACATGCTTGAGGTGGAGTCAGGACTGCCAGGTGGGGAGGAGTCGACCTCCAGAGGCCCTTCATCCTCCTCCTTCACACTAGAGGGGGTCTGTAGGGGAGGGGCTGGGAGCTGAGGGGCCGGGAGCTATATGAAGATCAACAACCAAAGGCGCAAAAGAATCAGTGGGACAGCTGGTCAAACTACCAGTGGTTCAAAGCCGAACCCCTCCTAGCCCCTCCACCGTCCTCACCCTCACCGGATTCTTGTTCCTCTGATCATCCTCATGGGCCTTTCGGAACTCCTGCTCAAAGGAGCTGGCAAGCTCGTTGAACAGACCAACTTCCTCACAGTTCTTCAGGAAGCGGGTGGGTGTGGGGGTCTGGTCTGTTGGGAGAGCAAGATAGGAGACACCAGTGGAAGAAGTCAATTCCCTTCGTCAACGACAGATTAAAAAATTTAATATTACAATGGAACACAACAAAACATTGATTATCTGTTTGCTGTCATTTAAGCCGGCTCATGTCAGAAGTCTTTGGATGACATTCTCTGGGACAATCTGGTGCATCTCATCAAATTTAGTGGGTTCAACCTCCTAAGAGACAAGAAAATCCTGAGCCATGTGTCCCGAAAGCATAGTTTGGCCAGCATGGGATATATTTTTCTACAAATATTGATTCCATGAATTTGGATGTACCAGGATAGCCAATCTATTCTTACAAAATGTATTTACGGTTTGATTATTATGACCAAGCTAAATAATTTTTATATTTCTAATGTTTATGCCATCTTCATCTATTGCAACTGTCTATCCATAAATGGAAAATAGGCTGCTCCACTGATTTAGCGTTATCCTTTGTAGACTAGGTCCTGAAACACCCATTCTACAGGACCAATTAGAAGCTAGGCAAATGTTTTTAACAACATTAGGGAAGGAGAGTTGTGTGCAAGCTAGCAGACCAAATGTTGATTCAGAAAGATAAAAGGCTAATTTGAAAGCGATGAGAACAAAAGGATGTTTTTTTTAATGCAAAACATATCCTGTTGGCACTTTAGCTATGCTAGTTTAAAGCAAGGTAAGAAACAATAGGTTGCAAAATATATAGAACCCTTGTATTTTGGCTAGTTTTTTACTTGATATTATGGTTAGATAATTCATTTAAATACTTTGACAAACGGCAAGAAAATGTATAGACACTTCAAAGCTCTAACCAAGGTAACTGCAGACACTTCTTGAAACCTTCAATGAACATGCCACACCTGTCTACAGGACATTTGGCCAACCTATTAGATGAAAACTGCTTAAATGTTGTGAGGGTGGCCTTCACCAGTCGAGGCCTTCAGCTCCTGTCATAAGTTTTAAATGATTCACACCTCAACTCCTAACTGGCCACTCAAGAAAAGTCTAGAGCTTCATCGTGAACCCTTCCAGGGGGCTTTTTGTTGAGTTGATGAATTGCTAAAAGACCGTTTAACGGAGACAGAGTTTGGAAACGGGAGTTAAAGACTGGACTCCAAAACACTGTGATAATCTATTGAGAACATAATTTGTTCTCAAAGCAACAAAGCCACAGGATCGCTAAACGTTGCTCACAATTAATCATAGACATTATCTTTGTACACAAATTGGTTATTGGTATCCTAGTAAACATATAAAGAGCCCATTGTCAAAGGAACCCAGAATTTAATTAAACAAGCCTTAAGATTTTTATACAAAAATGTTACACAGACCAATTTAACAAAACTAAAAGGCCTTCATCTAAAAACAGCTAACCAGTCATCTGGAATCCCAGTATTCTCTGCAGTTCAGGCAGGCTTTAGAGCTCCTCTCCAAAGGCTCTAAGCAACAATATCTGCTTCAGACAAAGACACTTAAATTTAATACGTTTGACTCAGGAAGAAGCTCCAAATCAGGAAGCAGTCCCCTTACTGGCACCTCTCCGAAGCCATGGAAGAGCGAAGTCTGCAAGAGCACAGTCCCCCTTGTGTCTGGTACTCACCAGCTCCACAACCACCACCTGGGTACAGGCAGCACATGAACCCCTAACATGCAAACTACAAAACAATACCGTGCAAAAAGCTGTGCAGAGCCAATGCACCAGCCGGCTCAGAGCTGGCCATAAGGAAGACCAGCTGCAGCCGGACCAGCAAGAAACGAAGTATCATCCTGATTCACCCCAACCTGCAGACTCCCATCTCTGGAACAATCAAAACCTCAGGGAAACACTTCAGCTAGTTTCGCAACTGAACAAGACACGGGTGAATTCAACTTCCACGCGGATCCATACAACCGCTGTTAAACGTGCAGATCTGCTCAGCCTGAACTTGGATGCCCTAATCAAGTCCCCAGCCAGTCCTAGTGAGAATCCCCTTCAGACACTGACGATCCCTTACTGCAGGACCCATCACTGTCCACAAGTCCGATAACCAGCGCTCCTGTCCTGCCTCTGCTCCCAGACATGGACATTAATCAATTACCTGTGAGTGGGCCTCCGCCTGACCAGAATTCTCCACCTATTCTGGCTGAAGGTCCCTGGCCCACTTCATTGGGATGGCCTCCTCACCAACCTGGACAACACTAGCACTATAAACACGCATCGTCCCTGCTCCTGCTGGACAACACAGGTTTAATGACATCACGAACGTCTCGTACCCCCATCCAAGAGAAAACATGGGGCGGCAGGACAAGACCCGACACCCAGTGCCTTACAACCACAGGCCTTAACAGGGCAGACAGGATGTAACTGAAGAAAATGTACATTACGTTTGGGGCAGCTGCAGAAAACCTTCACAGTTACACCTGAACACTAAAACACGCTCGGGTCCTGGGACAGAGGCACACATTTTAGAAAGAAACTCATGCCACCAGAGGTTACCATTCCCAGGCCATAAACTATCAGCCGTAGAAACTCACCACATGGACAATCCTGAATCCCAAAGCATATTACATAGTCCATAACCGACCAGTGTATGCTTTCAATGTATAGAGAATTGCCTTCAATTGCCAAAAGATGGCAGTCTTGCAATTGTTCACATACTAGCCTCAAATTATTAGCTCAGAATAATATCTCGCTGTGATTGTACAATGGTGGGACTGTCTACTAGCCTAGCGAGCTTATACTGGTTATACATGAGAAGCATACCATGTTCCCTGTGTCCTACATTACTACTGTATTACTCCCATTTTACCACTATAGTATACCATTCAATTATTTTATGTTCTATGCCAACCTAGTCTAGTAGGCTTACCACTGTTGCCATTATGAGTTGAACAGGTTCTATTGTTTGCTAAGTTAGCCTAGCCCCATGTCCATAGAAGGAACTGTCCTTAGGCCATATCTGCCCAGCGCTACATGCTATTCCTTAGTCATTTCACAGGGTATATTACTGCTAAATGGCAGTGTTATTATTTCAAGCCTATGCTAAATGTTATATTACTAACCATGAAGGCTAATGATAAAGTTGTGCAATACTGTATATTCCCTGTTCTTCTGTTATATTTTCCTTGCAACCCAGAGGGCCAGACCACCACAGGCGCAACCATGATAGTTAATTTATGAGAAACATTTATACTGAACAAAAATAAATGCAATATGCAACAATTTCAAAGATTTGTGACAGAGTTACTGTTCATAAGGAAATCAGTAAATTTAAAATAAATAATGAAAAACCACTCTATGAATTTCACGAGACTAAGCGGGTCATGCATTTGAGGGGACGCTCACTAGCCTGATGACCATAGGTAGCTTTGGCCAGTTCTCATCAGGTTAGTGAGCGTCCCCTCAAATGCAAGACCCACGTGACATCCTGTTTAGACACACGGTTTGGATAAAAGCAGAATGGCTTTGCATAGACACCTGACACCTTGGTGAAAAGCTTTCCCAAATCGGTCAGGAGTTGTCGCAGAGACATGGCAGTAGATACAATTGGATATGCTAGAATTTGAGGAAGGGATCATTCATTTTCTATAGATTAATTTCCGATGTTCAGCCAACTGCAAAGGGTCTGCTTACAGGTAGCTTCTAAGGAAACCTTATCAACTGAGCATCAGCATATCAGCATTTGACATTTAACAGGCACTGCACAGGCAAATGGACTCTTCCACATCTTATGGACAACGACCGATAGAAATTGAGAATCGTTTGTGGTTTCACTTCCATTCTCAAAAATAGGCACTCCGACATTATGCAAGCACCTGCAATGATGACCGAGTCAGTTCTGGCAGGACCAAATTTCAGGGTCATCTCATGCTTGTGTTTATGGACTGATAGATGATCCTCATTGGTAAATCTCTGTGCACAAAAATAACACAAAAAAACAGGTGATCAGTCAGACATCAGATGGATCCTGAAATCCAAGCTCTGCAAAGAGGGGTAAAAGAGAGCTAGAGATTAAGAGGCAAAGACCAAAAGAGAGAAGAAATACCTGGCCACAGCCTGGGGCGGTGCACACAAAAGGTCGATCGTCCCCCATCTCTCACACACAGCCTGCAATAAACACGAATGTAGAGGAAGAATGTTTAAATGATTGTTCTTTATCTGCTTACTTATTCTTAATGGCATACAAAACACAAAAAAAATCTAAAGAACCATATGTGCATACACAACGTAGGGGCTGGCGTTAACAATTGCCAACAGAAAGTAAACTGAACAGTCGGGCAAGCAGAATGTGTTGTGGCTGCCCGAATGGGTAATAGCAATGTGTAGAGGTTCCCTAGACTATCAAAGTGGTCTACTAATGTGGTTATAGAACAGTTGTGTGGGTGAAGCCTCATAGTTTACAGCTTTCTTTATATAAAAATCGCTGCAAGTCATCAAATTACCCTATCAGCAGCTCCAGACAAACATACCAAATTTAACTCAGTGTGCCAAATGATTGTGGGGGCTACAGTAAATGTATATTGTATAAATGTATATTGTTGAGGGGATTGTAGAACTGGAGTCAGAAAACACTGATATAAATGTATTATCTTGGTTGGTAGTTAGCTTTTTAAGTGGGATATGAAACTAATAATCTCTCAATAAAATGTAAAATGTCCCTATTATTTCCATTGTTTAAATAAATAATATTGTAATATACAATTCTTTAATTGGATAAAAATATTTTACTTGGAAGAAGATATAGCTACTGGAAATATCATGATCATTCACTAGAAACTTTGACCTCAACAATTCATGTCATATGGCAAATAATTACCATGTATCACCGAGCAGGCTATATTGTGAATTTTACCTCAATTAAGAAACAACAAGATTTTCTTATAATCCTGCCTAATGTAATGGAATTAGCACTGAAAACCACCATTTTAAATGAAATTACATTGATTATCAAGGCCATGTGGGCTAAAGGGTGTTTGAACAGTTTACATGGCTTGTGACCATCTAAGGACTATTTCGTAGCTAAAGGGCCTATTTTCTCCTGTCAACAAACATCACAATTCAACAGGCCGCTGGCAGTGGCGACTGTATCAAAAACTGTAACGTTTGCTTGCTAACACTAACAGTCACGGTTAGCGACGCTGCTCTGCAATTACTAGCAAGGTAGCTATCTACCTAACCAACGTTATCTGGCAAACTTGCCCATTCAACTTGGTAGTTAGTCAGCTTTTTGGCCAATGATCACAACATCACTCAAGCTAAAGTTAGCTATAGCTAGCCAGCTAGGTCGTTTAACGTTAGGTAGGTGGATAGGTAGGTACTACCGTATAGCTAGTAGTAGCTAGTTGAGTTGGATGTCAGACAGGACGAAGAATGGACGTCGCTATCAAGATCTGACAGGCCATTATCACCACCACAGACAGTACAGCTGATCATTCTCATTATCATACACCATTGGCAACCACGACCGTGTCATAACAAGGGCTTCTTGGCATTCATTATTGCTAAGCTATTTTTCAGGCATCGTTAAATGCTAGCTAATAGGCTAACGCCTTGTCAGGGGATGTACACAACACAGGATAAGTTAGCAGGCTAGTTGTTAGCTAGCAAGCTAGGCTAGCACTACTAGTACATTTTCACAATTTGAGGCGCGTCAGACAGCTATGTATACCCAAATAAAGAAGACGAATGTAAATGTGACATGCGGCAAATACACCTGCTCGGCGACAACGGCTTTTGGTAAAATCTTGATATGTAAATACGAGCAAGTCAAATGTTTACAAACTCACCCAACGTCCCTACCTCACCCCTTCTTCTTTACTGTTGAAATCCGACTCTACGCTGCGGTAAAATAGCGCGAGAGGTGAACATGTTCAATTTCTTACGTAACAGGATTGATGGAAAACAAAACCAGATATTAGATAAACATGAGGTTTGAATGTTTCCTTAAATTACTAAGTGATGCTGTTGATAAATCGGTCTTGACACTTCCATCATTATATTATTTTGTATATAATTTCCATGTGAGACTACACAACATGGCATGTATTGGGACTATCTCTACTTGTGGGATATTGCAATCCTTAATATATCCAACAACAGATGGCATAAGATCAGCCACCAAATCCTCTAGCTACTCAGCTTGATCAGTACACCTATATTTCAGATCAAAAGCAGTCACTCACTATATTAGACTATATTTCCGATCAAAAGCAGACACTCACTCTATTAAACTTCTGTTATATGGAATTCAAACATCAAGAGTGATAAGACTGGAAGCCTTGGCATTTTTTGGTGAATTGACCTTCAGCTTGAGGTCTAGGTCCTTACATTCTAGGGAGTCCATAACCGCATTCCTAATGACACTATGGAATATTGCCTAATCATTATTCTGAGAGGGGATTTCAATTGTGGCAAGTCAATAAGAGATCAAGATAAACTGTAATGATAAAGTAGCATCTTGAAAACATTGGCAAAAATGGCTGTAAAACATGTAATTGTTTTTTATCAGTTTGATCTTGCACAAAATGTAACAAATGAACCATTAATTAACATAACTTTGTTGAAAAAAAAAACAACAACTTACATTTGTCTTTGTATTTAGTACTTTGTGTGCCCTATCCTTGACATGCTTATCTTCTTCAAAAATGTTAGATGCAATTGGATAACACATAGCAAGGAAACATAGCTTGATACTGGACGCCCTTGCTGTCTTGCCATGTGGGCTCCCATCCCCACTGGGATGCCATCTCTCCAATGCAATTCAGGGGAGGATTGACTGGCTTGCTGTTGTTTCTCTTTCGCTCCCCTCGAGTAACTGGAGTGGACTCTGCTGGCAGTACTCAACCCTTATTCACATTGGTTGTGGTTGGTTGGTGTCCCTTTGGTTGATACTTGGGAAAATGTGTGGATTGACTACCTGCCTGTCAAGGACCTCTCCTGGATAGCACCACAGTGTCACTGGACCCCCCACCCCCCGTCTGAGCCCCAAGGTTTAACGCTGCTATATTATTGTGCCGGGGGAGTAGGGTCTGTTCTCCTTCTCCATTGTAAATCTTTATAAATCTAAGGACTGCTCTTTCTAAATATCCCTTTTCCCTTGCTACGTTGAAACTTAGGAGACATGTCTCTAAGACAGGTCTTGGCCCACACCTCCGGAGTACCAGGCTCAAGAGTCTTGTTGCTGTCCCTGTCCAAAGTCCTCCTGGTTGTGTTACAGATCAAGACGATACCTGATGATTCCAGCTGCCTCTCTGCTGACCCCCCCCTCCCCCAGCCCACATGCATTTATTATGACAATTGGTACACATAAAATGTTCCCCTGGCACAGCCAGAACAGGACAGGTCACCCCTCCGAGTCTGGTTCCTTTCTAGGTTTCTACCTAAATTTCAGGCCTTTTAGAACGTTTTTCCTAGCCATTGTGCTTCAACAATGTTGTTGCTAGCTCCTTGGGGTTCCAGGCAGGTTGTTTTGTAAAAGCACTTTGACAACTGCTGATGTAAAACAGGCTATATAAATGTTTTATGTATAATGTAGAGGTCATTGGATTGGATGATCATTGCAAATGCTTGATTGGTCAGTGAACCATTTTTGTTTGGATCTATTCTAGAGGAAATCGTTGGATAATTATCCTGCTGGTTGATCCAACAATGACCCTGTTTAAGCCTTGAAATCTCTTGGTATTTGCCATGTATTCTAATAAGGTACCCAGGACCTTTGGAGGTAAAACAGATTCACAACATCAAATCCACCCCTATACCTCATACTTGGGATTAGGTTATTTACTACATCCCCATTTTTACGCCATTTCCACTTTGGTTTTGTAACGTTTTCTGGCAAGACATCCAAATACCTTGCTATAGTTGTAATTGCAACATGGCCAACTGATGTAACGCAATCGCATCCAAGAACCACTGGGATGAATGATTTGTGAAATCCAGAGACACTTTCAGATTTTCATGATAGGTTTGGTAGGGATTATGGCTCATTGACTATATCCCTATATAGTAGCCAGCTAGTATAGGTAGTAGTTTAGCCCTTTTTTTATCGGTGCTACAGTTTGCTAACTCTGTAACTTTTGTACATGTTAAAAGTAGTATCACAACCATATAGTAGTGAGAGAAAGTAGGCTTGAGATACTTAACACAACACAGATGTACTAACTAACACTTGAGCACTGGTGTATAGATAGGACACACATCCTGTCCATGCCTCCTGCTAGGAGTTGCCCATGTGACTGTCACAGGCTTGAGGGATAGGACCATTGACCATAGGTTAGAACATACCATACAAGGGTCATTTAGGCCTTTCTTATTGGAGGGTATTTGGCTGGGTTTGACACTTGGCCGCCTCCCTTTTATTAGGTATAAGTACTGTGCAACTTACTGTATTCTTTGGAGAGAGGGAGAGAGAAAGAATGGGAACTATGACCTGTTAACATCAACGTCTCATGCTGAATAAAGATGGCTCTCCCCTGACTTTTGGTTGCATAACTTTTGTTCTTGGACATCAGAGAACAGGAAGCTACCAGTAGTCACAACCAGGGTTACGAAACATTGTCTTTAGATTTGATTGGGCCAAGATACACCTGTCTCCTCTTCCAGCATGTACATCATAACTCAAATGTATTTACAATTCTTAATTACTACTTCGAGTATTCAAGGCTTAATAGGCATGCAGTATTCTTTCGTTTTCTCATTATCTGCATGCACACATTTGTTTACATCCCTGTTAGTGAACATCTCCTTTGCCAAGGTAATTCATCACCCTTGAATGGTGTGGCATAACAAGAAGCCTATTAAACAGCCTGATCATCACACAGGTGCACCTTGTCCTGGAGACATTGTAAGGCAGAGGAATTCATTCCTCCTCTACAGGGACTTCCAGACTTTTCACAATTTGATTGAAGCTATGAACAGACACCTTATTCACTAATCAAGGGATTATTGATTAATATCCGACATTCTAATCAGGTGTGTTAACTTCAGAGTAGGTCAAATGCATGGAACAGCCTGGTGTCCTTGAGGAGAGGGTTGGACACTTGGCATGTTGACTGCAGGAAAGTCCAGCAAAGTTGAACTGACATTTTTTATAAAGAATTAGTCAGTATATCCACCTGATCTCACAACCAGACCACATATGATTACACCAGCCTGGACATCCACATTTAGTTGCTTTACAGCCCAACCACACAGACAGCTGATGAAACAGTGAGTTTGGTTTGGAGCTGTGGCCCAGTGGGAACACTCCCAGCTCCATGCATAAACAGCTCTGGAAAAAGTGCAGAGACCACTGCTAAATTATCAGTTTCTCTGGTTTTACTATTCATAGGTATGTGTTTGAGTAAAATGAATCAACTTGATTTTTAAATCACAGCTTTCATGTGTCTTGGCATGCTTTCCATCAGTCTGTCACATTGCTGTTGGGTGACTTTATGCAACTCCTGACTTTACACTTTGATTGACCTGGCTGTGTGGCTTGGAGCATTGTCCTGCTGGAAAAACAAATTCTCATATTTGGGGAACATTGTCGGAGCAGAAGGAAGCAGGTGTTCTTCCAGGATTACCTAGTTCCTGGCTTGATTAATGCGTTCTTCACAAAGACCAATCAGCCCAATTCCAGCCTTGCTGAAGCATCCCGAGATTATCACTGATCCTCCACCTAATTTCACAGTGGGTGCGAGACACTGGCTTGTAGGCCTCTCCAGGTCTCAGTCTACCCATTAGAGAAGCAGGTGTTGGGCAAAGCTGAACATTTGATTTGTTAGAGATAACCTCACTCCATTCCTCTAAGGTCCAATCCTTACGGTCTTTTGCAAACTTCAGCCAGGCTCTTTGCTTCTCACTGATGGACTTTTTTCTAACTTTGCACAACTTCAGCCCTGCCCCTAGGAGCCTGTTCCGAACCGTCCTCGCTGTGCACTTCACCCCAGCTGCTGTTTGCCATTCTTTTAGGTAGGTCACTTATCCGATGACTGTTGAGTGACATTCAAATTGCTGACTGTCATCAGTGGACACTCATTTTCACCATCCACCATTTTTATCGGTGCACTGTTTTGCCATCCAGCTGATCCTATTGCAAGAGGATAGCGATGACCACAGTAGTGGCTTTGATACTTTTCCTTGTTTAGATTTGGTTCAGGTAATCACCTGATCAGTACCTCATTAAGTAAAATGAGGTGTGCCTGTGTTGGAATTGAACAGACAATGAAATTAAAACCATACATGCAGCCATGAATTAAGAAAATGTAAGTGGTCTCTATTTTCTTCTAGAGCTGTATGTGGCTCCTCACTAGAGACCCAGGGCCCAATACCCTTAGTCTCCTCTACATCTGGATTTCTCAAACTGTCAGAAACAGCTTCAAGGAAGCACATCTGTGCGCTTGTCCTCACCAGTGTCACAGTTTGGCATTGTGAAGGACTCCAGTGGGCAAATGCTCATTTTGAACATCTACTGGCAAGCTGTAAAAATACACTCCTCACAGATGAATTGTGACACATTTCACAAAAACTGCACTTCTTGTCCAATTAATGGTGAGGCCTCATTTTAAGTGTAAGATCAAACAGATGAGTAATTTTTTAAAAGCCCTTTGCACTTTACCAAGGGGGGCAAAACTACAGAGGGCATTGTATAAAGAGCAGTGAATCTTTCAAAGTTTTGATCTGATAACTTTTGTGAAAACTCAAGACTTTTAGAAAAGTCACCTAGGAGCCGTACGCTTTCACAACCCAATAAATGATCACTTTAACTGATCTGCCTTGATCTGAATTAAGGGGAACTTGTGCTTTGTCATGTTTTTACTGCACTAAAACATTTTGAAGGATGGAAAAAATACAAATTTCACCCAAATATTTGTTTAAAAAAAAAAAAAAAAAAAACAGAACCAGTGAGCAGTTCATATTTTAATTACATGGATGGCAATGGCAACACATTGAAAGCACAAGCAAAAGAAAGTTACTTTATTTTCATGTATCAAACTTTTCTCAGACATCTATTAATCATTTAGTTAAGGATGTCACAAACCCTAATCATCCATTATCAGGTTCCACCTCTAATGCGAACAAACATCTCCCAGTCTAAAATTAATAGAAAGAAAATTGGAAAAAAATAAACCCTTTTTACTGTGATAAACAGCAATGGAGGTCAAGATTTAAGTTTAAAAAATAGCAATCAGATTTTTTTTAACAAAAAAGGTTAGTGCATTTCATTTCACAACACTAGTAGCTGCTCTTAGTTAGCCATTAGCTCTAAAATAGAAAACAGAAAATATGCCTTGTGATGAAATATTGAAATATGCTATGTCAATGTACTAGCACCCAGACATGTCAATGTATTTTCACTTTAGACAAGTCTCAAATCAGTACAAAACTATTACACAATTTTGGAAAACAATTTAAACCTAACACAAAATAAATATTTAACTATGTGGCTTTTGGAAAGTATTCAGATCCCTTCACTTTTTCCACATTCTGTTATAGACTGGTTTTATAATAATTAATGAAGTTTAACCCTTAGAGTCCACCTTTGGTAAATTCAACTAATTGTAGATTACTAAGAACCCAATGGCTACTAACAGGGTTCCTATGCAGAGATTGGAGAACCTGCCCAGACGTCCATAAATCAGGCCTTTATGGCAGTGGCCAGAACTACGGGTAAGCTACTACTGAGTAAAAGCCATCTGACATGTTGCATGAAGGACTCAGAGCATAAAGAAAAAGATGATTTGGTCCGAAAAGACCATACTGAACTGTTAAGCCTGAAACACAAGGTCTGGTGAAAACAAGGTACCCCTCGTCGCCTAGCTAATACCATCCTTCACTGAAGGAAGGATTTGGGAGCAACATATAAATGGAGCCCAGGAGACTGGGGAAAAAGTGAAGGCCAGGATATTTTCCAAAACCATTGTGCATAACATTTTAACTGCAATACTCCTCACTAATATAGCATGAAAGAGAAAACTGCTACACTAACATCTTTCACACAATCCAGAACAATGATTAGTCTGACAGTTGCAAAATCTACTGTACTAGAACATTCAATGTCATTAAGCTGAGGCCCATCAATTTTTTTTACTCAAAATAAAGCCACCAGTCAAACTCAGTTACACTGTTATAACCATTTGGTCTTACACTACTTATATACTTTTTGAATACTCTAATTTAAGGTATGATGCTATTGACATGATTAAAATCTGACTAAAGAAATGGGTTTAACAAAAATAACTTTGTGGCACTGTTATCCAGTGACAAATAATGAATTGAGAAACAGGAAGCATTTTAAGATGACTGACAATTTTCATCTACAACTAGGAGGGCAAGAAATAAAAGATGTAGTCAGGAAACAGTTGACTATAGCAAGTAACTCAGATTGTATTTTTGGTTGCATGTCTTAACAAGATGGTGTTGAGTCCATTCACAAGACAGATCTATGCCCGTAAGAGCATTGAGGACATAGATTTGAAGATTTAGTCTGCCCCAGCATCACATCAAAACCTCAATGAATGAAATAAAGAAAATTGAAAACATGAAAAGGATCAGTTTAATCCTATGATTTTGCCACAGCAGAATCATAAACATAAAATATCCCCAACAGTTGAATTGGCCTTAATCCAATCTGGAAATGACCACCATTGTGTCATCAGTATTATCACCCTTCAGAATCTCTGCTCAATGATTCAGTGACAACATTGAAAAATAATACCCAAACAACCAGCTCCTCTGTACACCAGCACTAAGGCCACACCAGTCATCTCACTGAAGTACAGATGCATTAAACATCATGTGATTAACTCAAATGCCAAGTCTGAAAGGTTGCAGGACATTTGCAAAAAGGAAAATAAATACAAATAAATACAATTACAACAAATAACCTCTGAGAGAATGAGAATAAAGTCTGTTTACCGGCCTTCAGAGTTTAGATCTATAAATCTGTTGCATAATAAATGAGCAAGCTGGAATATATGACACCAATGGTAAGTGCCATGTGTTGCTCCTCTATGAATAGAAACCATCTACTGCACAGATACAGTAAGAGAGCATGTCGAAATGAGCACATTTCTAGACTAAGGATTTCTATTTGATCGCAGACTGCCTATTCCAACAAACGATAAAAAGTAAGGTATGCATGTTTGCAGATATGCAGCATTTGGATCATGTAGTTTAAAACAATTAATTGTAAAGATTTTTACAATAACTTCAGCTTCTTTATAAGCCCAACTGTTTTGGACCAGTGACCCCCGCTTGAGAAAGAAAATGCTGACACTATTAAAGTAATGTATTCAACCAATTTCTAAATTAGCTGACAGACCTTTCTTAAACTAATTTTTATCTAATTAAGGTTTAAAATGCCTCAGGCAAGCATTATGTACCATCATCTCATCCTTAGATATATCTCATTCACACCACACTGGTTTAATGTCCCGTCCTTTCCATTCTGTTGTAAAGGGTAGTGAAATATATAAGACTAAATGTTGTTTATCAGAAATGGGGCCATTCTGTAGTTTACATTTAAGGAAGTTCTAGACAAATTTACAGGAAGAAAAACTGTCTCCGTTCAATACAGCTGCATTTCATTGCTACCAATATGTTACAACTCATGTTCCAAGTACCAAGTGCTATTTCTTTCCAATTTCACTACAACACCATTTTTTAAATCAGGTGGCCCCACATGGGGCCATGATCCCCATTTTGGGACCTGCATATATAAACACTGTACAATTCCTGAAATGCTTATCATGCACACTTATCAGTGTTTGGGGTACATTCTTTTTAAAAACACACTTGATTGATCACTACCCAGGGCCTAATAGGCCTATAAGAATACATTACCATTAGAAAACCCCTGCCTCACAGACATTCTGAAATTCAAATCAACAGCAAGCACCTCTTTTTGGGAACCCAAGTCCCTTAAAATGTCTCTTTGCTTTGTTATGCTTGTGCCTACTGGACTCGACCCTGGATTGATAGAATTTGGACCAAGACCCATTCAGTCTGCCAAACATATGGTCAATACACACAGCCAAAGATGTAACCATTTGTATTAATATGAAAGTGGAAAATAGTTTAAATAATCAGGCAGCCCATCTACCCCTCAAAAAAAGCTATTCATGCCAGACTGCATGAAAGGTAAGGTGTACCAAAATCTGCAATGCACTCATCTAAGAATTTCATCTTCACCCTTCACCTGATTCTGCTCACATCTTTCCAAGGAATCATAGCTGAGACACCAAAGGCAGACTTTTCATCAAAATTAAATAGCTTGACCAGTTTCCAAATGCCCTCTACCTTTTAGAACAGTTAAAAACTTACTGATCCTTTTTCAAAATCACATCCCACTCGTTTCTAAACATTGTGAAAACTCTTCCAGACAGTTCATGAGCTATTCTTTGCTATCAAGTCCTTGCAAACTTCTTCTCCAACAAAAAGTCCTATATCATCTCAGCCATGTCAGGGGTGAACACCCACCTCGCTGCTGTCCAAAAGCAAATTTGTTTCTCTTTACTTCCAACTACTGGTGTAATAGAGAACCTGTACACAATCTCCAAATCCCACTTTGACAAACAATTGTTATCAATATCCCAGTTATAACAGTGGATCATTCAATGATACCGAGGGGAGGCTACATATAATCACGTCAGCCTTAGTTTGTGATTTCACTCATGTCAGCCCCCTCCACTTGCAATGACCAATTGCAGTTTTATCTCAAACAAATGGTAGGTTGTCCAACAAACTCCAGGGAGGTCTTCTAGATTACGAAAGCAATGGTTCTTCCATCCAACACGATATATTTTATACATACACTAGTACATAGATGCCTTTTGTCTTTCTGTTAGTCTGTATAAAGTACTTTGGCAGTTGGCGGGGGGATATTCTGTTCCTTCCCACTCCATCTCACACTGCCCTGGGGGGAGATTCGTCGGCTCATAGTGGCACCTCTCTGCTGACGCTGGGACTTCAAGCCCATCCCTCCAGATCTGGGAGGGCCGTTGTCCCCGCGAAATGAACTCAGAGGGTCACGCCGAGGCCGACCTTCACCGGACCCCTCTTGTTTCTCTGGCCTATCCGTATTACTGCTGGAGGAGGCGGGCCCATCTGCTTTGTTGACCCGCAGTTCTCGCAGGGGTTGGCTGGCTGAGGTGGGAGGGCTGGAGGGGTTACTGGGCGCTGGGAGCTGGGTGGCCGGCCGCTTGCACATCTCTGCATAGCTTAGCTTCCTTGGCTCCTGGATGGATGGTGCCGGAAACGAAGGGAACAGTTAAATCGGGGCATTCATTTCTATTGACCTCTTTTCATACAAATGTGTTATAGGTCAGCATCCTATTAAAATGACTGGAAATCCGTCAGGTGGTCAGTGAGGTCTTACTGCTGATGAAGTAGGGGGGGCCAGTGTTGCCATGGTGCTGGTCTGACTGATGGTGGGGGTAGGGGTAGGTTTGACAGCAACAGGGGGCTGTGAGGGTGTTGGTAGAAGGAAGGGCTGTATGTGCTGGGTTGGGGCAGTCTCCATTTGGACATTCAACTCCAGCTTTTCCACTTTCTTCGCTGGAAGAGAAACACTGGACAGACATGAGAAGAAAATATTAATAGTCGTTCTCCATTCACCGCTTTAAGCTAGAGAGCAGAAGCCCCTAATGGGCAGCTCTCACTTAAGAGAGCTGCACATTTTGACAAAAAGCTATACAGATTATGCTTTTACAATCATGCTTAAAATCCAGTAGTTCCATACAGGAACTGAACTTTCAAGGTGAAACTTTAGTGTGATTCGGTTACATTGGAGTAAAAGAGCATGGGAGAGCAGGAAACGAGCTGGAGTAGGTCCCTGATGGACTTGGTTTACTGACAAGTGAAATGCCAGGAACTGGTCACTGATACTGGTGGCTGCTAGTACTGATGTGTGCTGAGGCACTCCTATCTATGTCCACAGGGGGGCAGCACAACAGGGCTTGACTAAAGATTTAGAGGTATAGGCTATACCAGCAGTTAACACACTCTAAAGGGATCTGCAATCACAAGTAAATAGAATTACTAGTATCAAGTCCAAGAAAAAAGGAATGATAAGTATGACCCCCTTGGTTACACTGAATGACCCACCACTAAAACCGATTTGGATCAGCCTTGTTTGTCAAAGTGAGGTTTGGAGATACAGCGGTACAGCATTGTGTTGTTTCTCCTCACTGTCTGCTGGTGTACCGGAGAAACAACACAATGCTGTTGGAAAACAAACAGCCACAGAGACAAATGTGTGCGTGAAATAACAAAACATACAGATCCTTCTCTTAAAGAAAGAAGCTTCTGGAAGAGTAGGCAAAATCTCAATTAGATCCAAAAGAGAAAGTCTTTAGCAACAGTCAAAGTTCTAAAGGTAGACCGTACCTAAGAACTGGGGGCTCCACCAAGACAGAGGTGACAGGACTGGGCATGCTCACTGACTCCCGCTGGGCACTAGCAGGATGGGTTACACACTCTTTCACCTCAGGCTGCAAGTACAGTATGAAGATGAATGAATGAGAGAGGAAAAAGTGTATACTTTATTAAATAGATCAACTACAAAAACGTGGGTGAGATGTACATTTCAGGCAAACATAACCTGGTTAGGAGAAAACACGTGAAATCATTAGCAGAGATTCTCCTTACCTTGTCATTAGTAACCACCTTGACGCCACGTACCACATCAGACATGCGTGTCTCCAGTATGTGCTCTCCCTGCACGCTGACCACACACCCTGGCAGTGGAGGGAAGTTGGAGGTCGCTAGGTCAAACCTGGGCTGTGGGACCTTAACGTCGCTCAGCGCGATGTGCCGCTGTCAACCAACACACAGAAAATCATATCCACCTCTGTCAGACAAGGAGCGAGGGCACAAGGCAAACATGACAAAAACTCAAACACCAACCATCGGCCGGTCGTCCTCCCTCTTCCTCTGCAGGCCTCGGTGGCTGCATCTCCTACAACAGATAGGCAAACATGAGCTGCGGATGAAATGTGGCAATGTTTTTGTTCTGCTGGGAAATAAGACATCTTAACCCTCAGATCTCATAATCTTACCGCTCATTGGGTCAAGTCAGGCGAGTAGTGATTTTGGGGGGTGGGGGGGGGGGGGGAAAGAAAAGGAGAAGGAGAGGGGACAACCCAAAAGCCTTCCTCGCCGCTTGAAGTTCCTCTATGCGCATCAATTTGTCATCATAGGGTCAACATCTAACTGGTACATGATGGTGTACAGCACGTGCTCAGGTGGGGGGGTGTGTGCTCAGTGGGGACTGACCTGCCCCTGCTATTACTACCCAGGACTCCACTGGGCTCTGAAGCCGCTGGGACAGTTTCCATGAGGCTCAGGGAGGGGGGAGCAGGGTCAGGCCCGGGGGTGCCACCTTGGGACGGAGCGCTTGAGAGGCCAGACTGTCCGTCCAGCAGCAGGCCCACAGGGGATAACGAGGGAGCCTCTTCACATGGCCGGGGGTAGCTCTTTACAGGGCTCCTAAGGTGAGAATCAGTCAGTCAAATACATTTTACAGGTTCTCAGTCTCTCAGGCATAACATTCAGTGTACACACTTGGTCCGGGATTAAAACTGTCACGGATTTGAAAGGCAACTTTGTTGCCTTAAAAGCTCCAATGACTATAACCATATTCCAATGATTCCTGGCCTCAATCACATCAGCGGGGCCACTAAAAAGGAGTGCACTGACTGAGGGAAGTTATCAGCCCTAATGGCCTTTACATATGAGGAAAGTCAAATATTACCTGTACACGCTTTATAAGGTCACTGAATGCTTAATCAACCAGTTTTAACTTCAGCTCTAATACTTCTGCTGCCAGTTGTCTTTAAATCACTCATTTTTCATCTAGTGCCATAAGGCTTGGCGGAATTCACACAAAGCCTTCTAGTCCAGTTGGGCCTTGATTGGGTCAAAGCCCTGGGAGAAAGCCTTACCGGTTTATGTTGAAGGGCTGTCGACCAAGACCCAAGGGACCAGAACCGGGCTTGAAGTTCCCAGGAGTCCTAAAGCCGCTCACAAAACCATTGGGGAAAGGGGCCTGACAAAACAGAGGCAGAACCTCTAAATGGTTAATCAGTCAAGACGGACAAAAAAAAGTGCGTCCCAATTTTCTATGACATTGCTCGACAGAACCAGCGTTTGATCAACACGCCAGTCCATAATAGAAAGTTGAGTCATTTAGAGTAGTCTCTTTGTATAGTTAGCGGTATACATAAGACAGGAAATAATTGTCTGTTTGTAAATCACACACTTTCAGAGGTCTTAATCTCACAACTCACAGGGGTCAGCTCAGAAGACAGACCACTTTGGGGACTGGGTGTAAGCAAGAGGACGGAGGGAGAAAAAGAAGGATCCGGGGACAGAGTGGCTCGTCTCAGAGCCTGACACACCGACGCAATTTTGTCAGTCAGTCTCACTCAACTCTTCTGTACTCATGATACCCAACAACCTCACACACTGGCCTGGAGGGCAGGTCATCCCTGGACCATAACCAAGGGAGGTACAACAGGAGTCAAGACAAGGAACTAACACCCAGTTCTCACCAGTGGGGTTTCAAAGTAGGGAGCGGGTGAAGGGCTCCAGGTGGGCGGTACCACGGGGTACAGGGGATACTGTTGCTGGGGCCGGTACACCTGCTGCACATAGAGGCCTGGGGTGGTGTACTGAGACTGCCCTTGCTGGCTGTAAACACTGGAGTTACGGTATCCATTCTTGGCAAAGAATGTGTTGACAGCCTTGATACGAGCCTGGACAGAGAGACAGGTGTGTGCAGAGGAATGGATGGGGGTTGGGAAAGTAAAGGGGAAACAACATAGTCAACAGAACAAATGAGTTCAACATACTGACTGTGTCCCTGAACCACCAAACACATACAAGATAATATCCAGGATCATTGTTCCCCTCAGATCTCATAATCTCACGGTCATTAGGGCAGTCACACTGTGCTGTTGGAGGGAGGAAAGGAGAGAGGAGGACAAAGGGACAGGAGGAAAGGAGAGAGAGGAGGACAAAGGGACAGGAGGAAAGAGAGGAGGCCTCCACAACCACAGTGCACCTGGGTCCTTCCAAGCGCGATACTGATCATCACTGGGGGCCTTGCAACAGTCTGTGTGAAAAAGTATTCTACTGCCCTGAGTTTGATATGACGGACTTTCAAATTTACATTATTAGATGTGTGGTACATTATAGACAAAAAAAGCCACAGTTCTCCTTTATTACGACATGAACTTTCACCTAGATTTTCTCGGTTGACCTGCTCAATCCTCAGTTGCAACCAAATTCTAGAGTTAGTGAGAGGGGGACAGCCAGCCTGTTTCCAATCCAATCTTTGTTAAAGAATAGGATAGTACCTAAAACATGTGAACGCATTATTTTTGCAACATATAATAGGATTATTACCAGAAAGGGTGTGTAAACTGCATATTCAGAGACACAGGCAACCCCGCAAAAAAGCAGGTTTCATATATCATAACCTATTATGTTCACTATGCTAAAATAAAAAAGCAGGGACCACAATGTTTAGCCTAACAAAAAGACCTGCTTGCAGATGATGTACAATTCAGCATATAACTAAAATGATCATATGCTTTGGAGCGATCTCAGTTTCGACATGGATCCTGAGCAGTTAACAGTTTTCCACTACAGATGCATTATATAGCCCTTGAAAACTAAGAATGGGTCATTCTAGGTAAACATTAGTCTGCAACCCATTCCTTCCATATCAGATGTTTATTTAAGCATAACTCCAGGGTGACCTTGCTGTAATGTGTCTACAGCTCAACGGCCAGCTTCCAGACACCCGTCAGGATCATATGACACTCCCACCCCCAAACAGCTCATCTACGAACTGTACAGTGAACTTATGCAGCAGAATGCCTCATTGACCAAATTAAATCAGATGAAACAATAACATCTAAAAAAGAAAGTATTCTGTGAGAAGTAAGGAAACATGCTCACCATGATGGGTTTTCCCTGAAAGGTTTTCACTTCCTCCCTTAGATATCTGTGGGCCTGAGGGAGAAGAACCAATGGATTAGTGCATGGGTGGTCCAGTACCACAAGGTTTGCACAATAAATTGGCCAACTGTACAAAAGCAGGGTCCAGCCATGTAATGAAACATTCAACCAATGCCACAAACATTGATTAAGGCTCAACACAAACCTAAAGGATTGTGGGATTCTGGCTATCTAGAATCAACCCCAAGCCAATTGCCCTTAAAACCTGGAAAAATGCTGTAAGCAATACTGCCTATATTCAACCAGTCAGGTTAACAACGTGGTTGAGATCAGGATTATATTGGAAATTTCAGGAAGACAAAGGGAACAAAGACCGGGACTGTCAGTTTGTGGTCACCTGCTGTGCGTCAGTGTCCGAGTGGAATGTGATGTACCAGTTGTTGTTGGCTGCAAATTCAACACTAATCACTTTGGGACAGTTTTCATTCTTAAAGAGGTTCTCCACTTCCTGAGGGAAAAGGAAATCAGAACCAAATGACACGCCCACACACGTATACTACAACATAATACACACATAATGAACGAATGGTTACACAAAATAAATCCTAAGGTTCACAAAGCAAAAATGAATGGTAAAATGTTCACCTCTACAGGGGTAGTCTCTGGCACCTCCCTCAGAATGATGATGCAGCGCTTATGATTGGGCCGGACCTTCTCACCACTCTCATCCACCTGAACCATGGATGAGGCTGAAGCCACAAAACATTCAGAAATATATCAGCATATCAAGTGACTGCTTCACAGGTGGCACAGCAGTCCGAAATGCCCTTTAACAGTACAATGCTGCTCACCAGTCTAGATTCAAGCCTTGACTGTGCACATTTCTGACTAGTGGCTCGAAAATCCCATAGGCAATGCAGCGCCCAGCATCGCCCAGGGAACACTTAATATCAACTTTTAAACTATCAATTAGATCTTAAAGGCAAACAGCGTCCGAAATACACCCAGATAAAGAATAACTCACATTCATGGCTGTACCACAGAAACATTCAGTATCTAAGCAACAGGATAATACCATTTGGTGCTTCCCTCGGATGACAGCTTAAATGGGCCTACCATACACAACGCCCCTCATTCAGGGGACAATGTCACATAATTGTCAAATTTGTCAGGTTTCATCAAGCTTGAGAGTAATGTTGGGCCTGTTCAAGGCTACAACAAAATGATCACATATCTGCAGGTCCCTAAGGAGAGGGTTGCCCTAGGAGTTAGGGGAAGAGTTTGAAAAAGCAGCCCTTGCAGCAGGATAGTTATAAGCCTATCATAGAAGAGCATTACCACAGTTCTCCATACTCCAACAATGTCAAAGTGGGTTTGTGGTCATACCTCTGAGCACCTCCAGGATGAGGTCCATATCAGTAGTGAGGACCTTGATGCCTTCCATGCTGGCCACGGTCCAGATGGGGACAAACTGATCACTGTCCATCTGGGACATCAGGTAAAGGTCCTTGGACAGATTCTCTCTGCAGGAAATTCATTTCGAAAATCAGTTTCTCGTCATGGTGGCTTTTTAACTGGCTACTAAGTGTACATCCCAATGTTCCTTTTCCCTGTGCCTCTCAGATCTCAATCTCATTAGGTCAGTCACACAGGTAATGGATGGATAGGAGATAGAGAAGAAAAGTTAGGAGGGCGAGTAAATTTAGGGATAAATAAAGAAAACCTTTGGCAGTCACAGAGCTGCTGGGTCCTTCTAAAACCCAAAGTCTGGTCGATACACAACCGCATTTAGGTAATCTACTCACCTGGAGAAGCAGAACTCCAGCTGTTTCTTCAGAGACTCTCTCAGCCGGTCCTCAGAGAAAGGCTGCTCCACTGATGCCCCCTCCCCTGTATGGACACACACAAAAGTCAAAATTGTGTGTGCAACAAACATCTCTGAATATGAATGGAATTACTTATGAAATTCTCACTGACGTTAAGGCAAACCTCCAAATCCAGATAAGTGCATGCCATCTTATAAGCATCAGACATAATTGGAATCAACGTGGGACTGTTACACACCTGTTGACCCCATCACAGGATCATATAGAGGGTATTCCAGTTTAGGGAGGCCCGTTCCATTCAGAATACCCACAATGGGTGCAGGGGCACTGCCGACAAAGGACGGGTCAGCGTACTTCATGCTATTAACCTCAAGTGGGACCTCTGAATAACCTAGGAGTAAAAAGGGGAGTCATGCACAGCGAATTATAAAGGCCGCTGGGGGACAAAAACTGTTTTAGCATTAGCATAGCCATCGAGGGTTTCCCCCATTACTATGTTGTCAACTGGCTGAGACATCCAACTTCACTGGCTGATCCCGATCAAAGAACTGGTCGTAAGAGATGAGCCAATTGTGAAGAACCGGACTACCTCAAAATGACAAGTGCCTCAGGTACCATAATGGGAAGTATTAAAGAGATTTTTGCATGCAGCACAGATTTTCCACTTTTCTGTACATTGTCAAAACAGAACCATTAATTAACTTTGAATACATTTCTACCCGATTACATGAAATTCCCCCCTGAATTCCATAAGACCTAATTTGTAGGTAACACATTACTTCAGCACAGTAACTACCAAAAGGTATCGGCAGGATAATAAAAAAATATATATATTATTTTGTTTTAATCGAGGGCTCTCTCCTAGCCATTACGCTGTTCATCCAACCTTGAATTAGTCGCTGGAACCTATTCACAGAGAGAACATTCCAGCAAACAACCATAATTGAACTTAAAAAAACACCCTACTAAAAGAACAGGAATATCTAAGCAGAGTGCCCTCAATTATTTGCATGGATGGCAACGATGAGTAATAGTACATGGAAATATTACACTGCTCAAAGAAATTAAGGGAGCGCACATTGGGTCTTGATGAACAAAATATATTAAAGATCAAAATCTTCACTGTACATTGTGTAATTTGGTGAAAACAAAATGACGTAACAGCGGTCAATGGAAACCGAAATCCCCAACCGATTGGGGGCTGGATTTGAACTCACACCAAAAATCAAGGTAATCAACTGAAATCACAGGCCGTTCCAATTTGCTTCAATTTCATCATGGCACCCCACGCCAATGGAGGCTCTATACCTGGTTTTGAGAAAAAAAATGCTTCGAACAAAGATGGGAAGAAATCGTCATCTTAAGAATAAGCGAACGTGAAAAAAAACATGTTTGAACAAAGTCATTTTAAGATCGGATGTGATGTTCTATTTAATGATTTTAGCATTCACTTTCACCACGTTGGGATATTTTTTTCCATACGATTAAATATAGTTTTTTACTATGAAATATTTCAGTTACGTTTTTTTTTTTATGGTCAATACATTTGAGCTCACTTTGGCTCCTTAATGACTCAGTAGTGATGGCCATACGAGGCTTCATTACCATTCTTCTAGCAGCAGATTATGTTGGCAGCAATCAGATTTTCTTCATTATAATTAAAGCCATAATAGAAAAATTCCTGGCAAAAATAGTTAGCAACCTTGTCTGTACTTTTTGTTTTATGGCCATTCCAATATTGTTATTGTCTGTTCTTTTTTCACAGACTAGATTGTTAACTATATTGCCTTATGAATTTCCAAGATGGCTTTGTTGTAAAGCAGATCTTCGTGCGACCAGCACAATATCCTGCTGCTTAAATAACACCAATGAAGCCATATTTGGCAATCACCGCTCCAGTGTGTCTAGCCCCCACGTGCCTCGTGCACTCCAGACAGCGTCTTGGCGTGGTACTGATGAAACTGCGGATGGTGTACTTGCCCAGACCAAACCGATCAATGATGATGTTGCAGGCAGCATAACATTCACCACAGCATTTACAGAATCTGCCAAATGTGCTCAGTGTGAACCTGCTCTTATCAGCGAAGAGAACGGGGCGCCAATGGCAGACCTGCCTATTCTCTTTGTGTTCGCTTTGTGCTGGGATGTGGGTACAGGTCCCAATAGGAAGCCAGGCCCCCATGCTACCCTCATGGAGTCTGTTTCATGCACACCAGAAACATGCACACCAGTAGCCCACTGGAGGTCATTTTATAGGGCTCTGGCAGTGCCCTGCCTTATCCTCTTCACACAAAATAGCAGATATCAGTCCTGCTGCTGGGTTGATGCCCTTCAATGGCCCTGTCTAGCTCGCCTTATGTAAAGGCCCATCTGGTATCGCTTCCATGCTCTTGAGAATGTACTGCTCATGTTTTTTGCTATTTTTTGCTTCATGTTTTTCTGAATTCTTACTACGTAGATGTTGGGCGCCATGTCACAGGAATTTCATTGCCCAGGATTATTAGTTACATGCGATAAATAAACTTGACACAGCAAACCTTGCGACGGCACATTTCGATGTGCCATCCCAGAGGAGCTGGAAAACCTGTGCAACCTGAATGGGCTGCAGGTAACGACTCAGGCTACCAGTAGAGACACGTATACTAACAAAACGCAAATCTATAGAAGAATATGTCAGGAAGTAAAAAGAGTAATAGCCTGTGACCACCGCCTGCAAATCCATTCCCTTTTTGGGGTTGTTTTTCCATTGCCTCACCAGTGCACCGGTTGTTACTTTCATTTGCACCAGAACGGGTGACACTGATGGACAATCGCTTATGCTTCCTAACTGGATTGATATTCCTGAAGTTTAATTGTTATACTGTGATGATTGTGTTCCCTTGATTTTTTGAGCAGTGTATACTAAGCCAGATGTGACATCAAATAGGAAATCATTCAATTGAAGAAAAACATGTAATCAAGAAACCCATTTGCATCAAAACATGTGGTACCATTGGCAGCCCAATATTTAGCCCTTTATGTGACCTCCCATTGACAAGATAACAGCAGTATTCTACAATACTTAAGGTGGGAAAATACAGCAAGGGATCGAAAAATCCTCCTCCATTCAGAATCTATCCAGATCCTTTAGAGTCCTGTGGATTTCCCCTTGGTTTAGGTCAGGGGACAGGCAGCCATTGCAATGGCTTGATATAGTGTATTTTTCAATATGTTACATCACTAATGACATTGACATCCATTGTTAATAACTATGTTAGAGATGTTTCCTAGAGGTGCATTGCAATTGGCCTTCCCTCACCCTCTGTGACATCATCCGCAAGAGTGGGGATCATCTGGAGGCAGTGGGGGCTCTCTGTGACTTCCTCTACGACTTGGCTTTGTTGGGCAGGGATCTCCAGCCAGACTTTGGCATTGGGGTTCAAGCCTGGTACATTTGTGGTGACCTGTGAGGTGAAATTCAAAAAGTACCTTTAGGCTGCTCTAGGTTTCCCTAAAGGAGAAATTACATTCAGATTCTAATGTTGCTTAATTTTTCTAACACCCAAAGCACCCAAATGAGATTACATCATATTTAAACTAATCGAATGCATTTGGAACAGGATTGAGTAAGGCATCATAAGAATCCCCAACCTTAATTGGAATGGAAACAACTCAAATCTGCCATAAACACAAGGACATTTTAGAGAGTGCCCATTTCTTTAGCTTTCAAGTATACCTTTCCCCTAGCTTGACACACCACATCACACTTGACCCATCACACTTTATTAGAAACAGGATAACTGTTGAACTGAACATCTAAGTCAAAGTAAATACCAAAATAAACAAATACATCTGGAACTGAACTGATTCTAGTATGTAAAATAACACTGTGTGTGGGACCTTTATCAGACTTGACATTACCCTTTTTATTCACTGCCAATATGGGATGAAAAAATCCAGAAATCCATACATACAGAACTTTCTGGATCACAAAATCATGTTTCCAATCTGAATAAATAACTTTGAACCAATGTTAGAAATATCGCAACAAATACCATGGGAATTATGTCAGTCCCCATAGGATGTCTAGGCCAAGGGTGCAGAAGAGGAGTTTGACAGCTCTGCATAAACTTTTAGGCACAGATCATTAACTGAATCTTTTTTGCTTCTAAATTTCAGTAGGTTATAACATAGTTTCAAATTGTTTTGCAATGCACCATAATGTAGCCTAATTTCTCAACATTATTATTTAATAGAAAACGCATTTCAGTTGCTTATTTGCCAGATCAACAAATAAAAAAATGAAGAGTGTGCGTAATATTTTGACTAATATTGAAAGTGGAATTTTGGCATTTCCAACCATATGTCCTAATCACATAATGTATGGATAAATATGTGGTCCATTGCATATTAAAAATGTATGCTGAAGTTGCGGCCGGAGTGTGCAGATTTTGAATCTTGTGCCTTACTTATACCCATGATTAAACACCTAATAGCGTCTTACTGAAACTGCGGGGGATTGCTTTTTCCTTGGAGCAATATAGGTCACACAATATTCTGTCATTTAATATGCTATTAATCTATTATTTTCACATATTTTCCACCAAACATTTTGGCCATTGATATTTTCATCTGCTGGACAACTACTTTGATACCGGAGAAAAGCCAGCATTTGCCAGTTAACGTAAACTCTGAGCCATTTATAAATTTTCAGCCATTTTCCCCACATAGTCAGTTATTCCAGTTGAGAAGCCTGATATTATAAATGGAGGAAAGAGCATGTCTGCATTCTCTCCAGAAAGGTGTCTCCTCTTGTACACGTTGGTAACAGAACATCCTCAAGTGAGATTTGATGGATTACATTGTTGGAAAACATTGTGTCCTACAATAGGCTATGCTGTTCTGTGACTGGCCAGGAAGGATAACATCCCCTTACATTGTAATGCCACACATACAAACCCTAAATGTACGTGCATATTCCCAGGATAAGGGGGACCCTAAAGTGTGCAATTTAAATTTAATGCATGGATAGTTACATGGCTGGAGTAAATGGAAGAGAGAACGCAACATTGGTAAGTAAAGTTAAAGTTTGTCTTGTATCGTGAACAAGGAGCTGACAGTGTTGCATTATATATTTGAAAGAGAACTTCTATGGTAAGAAATAAACTGAAAATCGATACTACTTGAATGCCACTTGCCAGCATTGCTGTACAATCAGCTGATCCAATATCTACCCAGGGACTGACAGGTTTAGCCCACGTTCTCTAACCCTATCGCCTGAATAATGTGAATTTTTTTTCCTGGAGTGGGGAATTGCTTTCTGAGAAAAAAATTCTCTGATTTAGTAAACATTGCAAAAAAGTCTAATAGAAAGTTTCTCTATTTCTTTTCTAGTATATGGTGCAAAAATATTAACACCGACCAGGCCACCTTCTTCCATTGCTCCGTGGTCCAGTTCTTATGTTCGCGTGTCCATTGTAGGCGTTAAGGCAGCGTGTGTACCCTGACTTGTCTGCAGCTACGCAGCCCCATAGGCAATAAACAGTGACGCAATGTGTTCTGTCACCTTTTTATCAGTTCCAGCATTAACTTTTTCCGCAGTTTGAGCTATAGTAGCGCTTCTGTTGGATCGGACCACACAGGCCAGCTTTCGCTAACCAGGTGCATCAACGAGCCTTGACACAGTCAAATATTTGAATAAAGTCATCAGCAGTGGGAATTCCTATCCTCATTAAATTAACAGTGACCTCTTAGCAACCGTTTTCAAATGTGTGAGTCCTATCCTCACAGGGAGCAGAATTGTGTGTTTTTGATAAACTACTTTGTTGAATACATTTGACATTAGCTATTGACAAAGTTGTATTTCCACCCATTGAACCATAGTATCACGTTACTAGCTACCGTTAACCAACATATAAACAGTGGTTGGAAGCTGGACGCCTAATGTTACATAGCTTGCAAGTCAGCGTTGGACTTCCCGCTTAGTAGTTGAATGCTTTCCGGACACTACCAGCGAACATAGGCTATGTATCTAGCATTTATTAATCTTCCACGTGATATACAAACTAGCTTTAACGCTAGCCAGCTAACGTTTGCTAGCTAAATTGTTAATCAACTTAGTGCTAGCTGGGCTAAACCAAATTCCTTAAACCATTTAGTTACGACGTTACAAACACCTACTTATATTTTAGTTACGTTACACCAGTGTTTCATTGGATTCAATTTAGTTATTTAACGTAACTTAAGTTAGCTAACTACATGTAACTACTGCATCTAGCCTAACACACAGCATAGAAAGACGATCGATGGTTCAAAATGTGTAGTGCTGACTATACAGCAGTATTATAAGTCCGTTTTCTCGATATGTTGAAATATATACATATTAACATGTATAATTCAGGTATTTTATTTTCAGTGTTTATTTTTCATTAAGTTCGCTAACTACCGTTAGATTGCTTAAATACATCTAGCCAATGAATGTAGCAAGCTAACGTTAATTTCTTGACAATGTAAGACGTTACAGCTGGCTAGCTTCGATAGTTTGATAGTTACCAATTTGCCGAAGATAAGCTGCAAACCTGGAGTTAAAAGCTGGCAGAAAAACACGAGGTAGAAATTGCCTCTAAACGACTCAACATTCCACACAAACTAGCTGGCTAACTACGAGATAATACGAGATAATTACCTCGTTAACTTCGGAGAGGACTAACAAGATTTATTTTGAGCTTGCCGAAAATTGAACAACTCACCATGCCGTGTTGATCTTTGCCTGTTTTCGACGTTATATCCCCTTGGCCTAGTTCACCGTCTTCGGAACACGGTTTGATCTCCCGCTTTAAGCTGCCGCCCCTAGTACTGCTCCGAACTCATCGGACCGCCCTCCCCTTCCTCCCAAGCATCGTAGCTCAACTTAGTGCATAACTAAATTCATGCTAGTGCATAAATCATTCAGCACAATAAAATACATGATAATCAGATGGATCGATTAAAACAAATCGTTCACATGGCAGCAGAACGAAGAAGACACATTTCGAAGCTCCACACAGCGTGGTTGACACGTGTAGACATAGCGCGTGGGCCATAGACACTTCGGAGCATAGAAAAGTGGATAGGCTAGTGTCATATAGAGCCCCATTCAATTAGAATGAAGCAATTTGACAGCCATCTTACCAGGGACCTGTTCTTAACGATACAAAACTTGGTAGTGGCATTTCAGTTCTTATAGAAGTTACATTTCCCTAAAATGATACAGATAACCACTGTCATGCATTGCATAATGCATACAATGACTATAAAAAAAACAAATCAATTTGAAATAATTTTCAATGTACAAAATGGCTATGGTCTTATATAGGAAGATACAAGATACTTCTCTCCGTTCCTTAGCAGCTTTGTGAGTAGGTTTTAAGATGAAACTCTTAGCCAGGAATTTCAAGTGCTCTTTATGAGTCCTCCTAGTGGTAAGATAAAATGTTTTTGAGTACGGCCCCAGGTGTAACAAGGCGACTTGTTGGTGGACAAAGGCTCCCGAATATCGCCATCTGCTGATTAACCACAGCAATTACGTTTTTTTTGACGAAAATGCATTATTATACATACGTTATGTGCAACAGTGATTCATAATTTACTGCAGCAAACTAGCTGAGACCGTTAATATAAAAAATATTCAGATTATGTATAGTTACACAGCTCAACGGCTATAGTCTGGATTTGTTTTCTTGTTCATTGATTAAAACAGGCTACATAAAGTTGATGCTATTATACATCTCTACACTATTACTGATGCATGAACAATGTTTCCCACCTCTTTTGTATCGTTTATACTTTTTCTGGACCAAATTACTTCTGCACAAAATACCACCATGACGGTTGTTAAAAGTGGCTTGACCTTCCCGAATTGGTCTTAGGTAAGATGTCTGAGCTGTGCATGAACAATGTTTCCCACCTCTTTTGTATCGTTTTTACTTTTTCTGGACCAAATTACTTCTGGACAAAATACCACCATGACTAGTGTTAAAAGCGGCTTGACCTTCCCGAACTGGTCTTAGGTATGTCTGAGCTGTGGGGACGTCAGATAGAGCAATATATCCCATCTATGCTTTATGTCTATTCTCCGGAGAACCACCCTTGGCACTCACATGCGGAAGTTACTGAAATCAAACGTTTTTGGGAAGTATGATATTTGAAACCTATTGAAATGCGCCGATTCTTGGAATAAAAATGGTGCTATAGTTGACAAACTCTGAAGCTAATCAAAACTAAATAAAACGTTGTGTTGTAGGGGAGAACGGGGTTGGTTGTCAATAGGGGTTGGTTGGCACACAGCTATTTTCTGGTCCTTTGAAGGTCACAGAAACAAACATTTTACATAAAAATGTTTGCTTTCTTGACCTGCACTCATATACTTTGTTAAAACATCTGAAATTCCCCAACTTTTTGGGTGAAGGTAACATTTCTGTTTTATAGTATCAAAAGTAATAAAGTGGTTGATGGTTTAATGTATTATACAACTGTAAGATAGAGAAAGATTCAACTTTATTGTCATAGAACAAGTACAAGTATAGTACAACGAAATGCAGGTAGTATCTAACCAGAAGTGGAAATAGGAGAGGGCAGAGAATGTACAGGTATTATTATACTGTTTATTACAAGTGGGATAACACGTTGTGCAGGTACAAATTGCAATTCTAAATGGCATTCTAAATGTGCAAATAGACAAATTGTAAGATAGCATGTGCAACCGAAATGAAAATATAGCAGCAATGAGGTCAATGAGATAAACGTATACAGGTAACAACTAAGAAATGCAATTATGATGCCATTTCTAGATTTGCAGTCAACGCAAATTGAAGGTACAATGTTGAATGTGCAACTGAAATGCAGAATTCGCAGTAGTGAGGTTCCCGACATACCTGTAACAACTGAAAAAACGTCCTTATCAGATTTTACAAGGCAGTATCAGAGTCCAGTAGTACAGTACACAGGGAGTAGTGCAGCAAGGTCTCTGAGAGACGGGGGTATGGTTAGTGAGGGGCCACAGATTTTAGCAAGGTTACAGTAGATGGAAAGAGATTGTTCGTGAGCCTGCTGGTGCAGGAACAAAGAGACCTATTCCACCTGCCTAATGGTAGGAGGGCAAACAATTTGTGGCCCTTGAAACAAGGCTTAGCCCCCCATCCATCAATTTCTAGTGATGTCTGTTAGAAACATTGCAGTAGAAATGAAGTGGGAGCATCGGTCAAGCATTTTGACATTCACCAACTGTTCTAAAAATGAATTCCTGTTTTAAATCCACTTAAGCAGTTTCCACGAAGATACGGACATTCACCAATGTTTTAGTTTATAATATTTGGAATGTGTGTGTGTGTGTGTGTGTGTGTGTGTGTTTGGCTCAAGACAACTACAAAGATAACACTATGAAATATGCTGTTAAATATTCCTTCCCAAAGTGGTGTTCATAAATTTGCCCAAATAGCTGCTTCCAATTTATTATTTTTAACCCAAAACTGAAAACAAACTGTGTATATTTCAATGAAAAGTTGGCCTAACCAAAAGTCAATATTTTGTATATAGTTAGTAACATAAAATAAAAATAAATACTCTATATATTGCATATATAACATAATGATTTTGGTGATAGTACATACTGATGGTCTTTTCAGATGTCATCTTCGTTTGTCTTGCAATCTCTCTTAAATCTATAGTCACATGAAAAATAAAGATAAGAGCTTCAGGTTACTACGTTTTAATTCAATATTTTGACATGCTTGGGTGTAAAAGAAAACTAGGATCCATTTGGATTGTTAAATTCCTGCAGGTAATCTCCCTGATGCTCCTGCTTGTGTATGACTTACCCTGCAGACATTTTGAGAATCCTGCACAACCATGACAATTCATGCAGGAATCCCGCAGGACCAAATACTGCAGGATTTTAAATTACTGAGGAATATGACTATTCCTACAGGACAAAATCCTGTAGAATTTTTTATTCCTGCAAGATATGTTTTTCCTGTGGGACCAAATCCAGCAGGATTTTAACTTACACAGTTTTAATATAACAGCAGGATATGGCAATTCCAGCAGGACAAAACCTAGGATATGTGAATATGCAAATTACTATCATCATGATCATGCAATATTATAATATTATGTAAAATTAACTGTATAATATTATGCTGTTGGAAGAGATAGAAATCATTAATCATGTTCAGAAAAAACGTGTTGAATGACAGGCACACAAGACATTGTCCGATTTGCATGCCCTTACACTACAAATTGGCATTTGGCCCTGCATTACAATGGAAGGATGGGCAACAATAACAGTAAAAATAACAATAATTTTTCACCATTAAACTGCTAAAACACTAATAATAAAACTAACATATTCAGTAGAGTTCCAGGAATTTCGATACATAGCCCCCTTTTTAAATAATTTTCCAACAAGCAAAATGTTTTGTCTCACAGAATAAATACAACACAGGGACATTTTCTCCCTACCTTTTTATCATTCTGTTCGTTATATTTGCTTTGCAACTATATAATCCTAAAAAGTGCCTGAAAGGATTAAAGTAATCCAAATAAAGAACAGTTTAGAATCAATCTGAGCTTTTATTTTGAAGTTTATGACGGAAGTGATTGGCTGCGCTCTTACTGCTGCTTGCTTCATATTTCTTCCTCTCACAAAATTGTCATCTTTTTCGATTTTTTGCATTCTCCTCTAGTTACATTTTAAAGTCAGTTAAAGACTAAAGGTAAGATCTTGCAGATTTTAAAGATAGGTATTCACCATGTGCTGTGTTCAATTTGTTGTAACTTAGTCACAGCCTTATCTTTGTGTGTCTTGAGGTGATGAGTAACGTTACCGTAGTTAACGTTAGCAAACTGTTCGCTAGCTAACGTTAGCTTGCCGTAACTGATGTTGCTGTGACCATTCAGGTAACGTTGACGTTAGCTAGCCATCAAGATTTACCATTGTTCTCGAAAGACATTGATGCCACAACAGCTTTCACCTGGCACCCAAATTAAAACAAGTATATTTACATCTTCCAGTAGTTAGTGTTAATGATGACAGCTAATTTGTAATACAATGCTCTGATTAGACTACTGTTGTTGCTTTGTCTCCCAGTGACAGCTGTCAAATCAGCACCCTACTGCTCTCCTCATCTCAGACAAAGCATAATCGAGCGAAGTGCGAAGACCGTTGATCACTAAACAAGGCCTTTATGATACTATAGGTAATTACATTGAATCATAATAAGAACCTTTTTATGACAATGTACAACATTTGTTGTATTTGTAAATGTTGAGGGAAATTGGGGATATGCCGTTTTTATTCGTGTTACTTAACATTTTCCAGGTACATTGTCATGGGCTCAAAAAGGAGAAGGGCTACATCTCCCTCTAGTAGTGTCAGTGGGGGGGATTTTGAGGACGGACAGCCCTCCTCCTCAACATCTTCAGTAGGTCGGAAAAGAAGAAGAACTTCTAACATACCCACCGTTGATCCAGTAAGTTTAATTTACAGCTTTGATTCAAATATATTGTGTTTACTGACTTCTATTGTATTTGCTTATGGATAATGTCTTACCCCTAAAATGTCAGAATTTTGAGAACTTTAAATCCACATGTACATATTCCCAAAAAACATGTATTTATCATGTTTTCTTTAACAGGAGTAGGCAATTAAATGCTTACATACTGGGCCTTTTACCAAAAAATCTGATTTAATTAAATACAAAAATTAAAATCCAGGAAATGTTGCATGAATAAAAAAAGAATTACATGCAAAAATTGTATGAATAACAATAATGTGGATATTATATTCAGTATCAAATTAGAAAACTAGGGTACAAGGTCATATAGGTCAAAGCTGCCTAAACAGAGTTTGTCTTTAAATGAAATTCCTTAATTTTTTTCTTATGCAAATCTAACATCAAATTAAGTCACTTGGATTAAGTATATTTTTAGTGGTTGAACTGGACCCATTACACAGACTCAAGGTGTGCGTGTGTGTTTGGCTCAAGACAACTACAAAGATAACACTATGAAATATGCTGTTAAATATTCCTTCCCAAAGTGGTGTTCATTAATTTGCCAAAATAGCTGCTTCCAATTTACTATTTTTAACCCAAAACTGAAAACAAACTGTGTATATTTCAATGAAAAGTTGGCCTAACCAAAATGTCTTGTGTTTTTTAAAACAAGTCAATATTTTGTATGACCTCCTTTAGAATGCCAAACTGGAGAAATGTCTTCTAGTAGACTATCGTGTAATTGTTTCTGGTCATTTCTTTCAAGGTTCTTGCAGGATTTGCCATTACTCTTAATTTGGCTGCCATTCCCCCCTATTTCCCTGTCCAAATGATCGCCTCACGGCTTCAGTTATGTTGAGGTCAGGGGCCAGTCTATTACTGTAAGCATTACATCTTCAGACCTCTGCCCAAAGTCGGTCTTAATTGTTCAGTCTGTTCCCTCAAGGATGAGACCCTTAAGCACTGCCCATTAGATTCAGACAGCTTTTAGGGTCTTCCACTGAGTTCCCTTTTCAGCTTGCCCATGTTCTTCACATTTATTGATGACATTTCGTGAAGCAATCTCACAACATATGAAATACCTTTTTGAGGACACAATAGATGATTGTTTTATTTTATAATATTAATGTGTTTGTTTTCCCCTATTACGTGTTTTTACAAACAGTTAAACATATGTATTAACTAGTGTAACGACCTGGTGGGCCATTTTTATTTGCATAGAGAAGTTCAAGGGAAGGAAGTAAGGGAGAAATCAAAACCAACAGACAAACACATATGATCGTGGTTGTGTGTCCATTTATAAACACTGTCAAGCAGATGTTCTTCTTTCAGTAGGCAGCGGCGCCTTTGGGGCAGCCTCCCGCTGGGGGCTTGGGAGGAATGGTTGCTGGCGGTCATTAATTTGGCGGCCTCTGTCAGCCACTTCCGTCTTGCAGCCGTGCCTGGCGACACATCGTTTGCCTTTTTGCCGCTGGCCTCTGCCTGAGCTGCTCCCTGGTAGCCCTTAAATACCTCCCCTGTATTTCAAGTGAAGTTATAAATAAGTAAAGTAAAAATCTCCATGAAGACATCCATCCTCAACAGGGCCTTAATGTATCCTCTGAATGCAATCGTTGTTCTACAGATTCAACGAGTAGTGTATTCTACCTGGCTGATACATTAAGTAGTGTATTCTACCTGGCTGACACGTTAAGTAGTATGTTCTACCTGGTTGATACATTAAGTATTGTATTCTACCTGGCTGACACGTTAAGTATTGTATTCTACCTGGCTGACACGTTAAGTAGTGTGTTCTACCTGGCTGATACGTTAAGTATTGTATTCTACCTGGTTGATACATTTAGTATTGTATTCTACCTGGCTGACACGTTAAGTATTGTATTCTACCTGGCTGACACGTTAAGTAGTGTGTTCTACCTGGCTGACACGTTAAGTAGTGTATTCTACCTGGCTGACACGTTAAGTAGTGTATTCTACCTGGCTGACACGTTAAGTAGTGTGTTCTACCTGGCTCATTACATTAAGTAGTGTATTCTACCTGGCTGTCACATTAAGTAGTGAATTCAACCTGGCTGACACATTAAGTAGTGTGTTCTACCTAGCTGACACATTAAGTAATGTATTCTACCTCGCTCATTACATTAAGTAGTGTATTCTACCTGGTTGATACGTTAAGTAGTGTATTCTACCTGGCTGCCACGTTAAGGAGTGTGTTCTACCTGGCTGACACGTTAAGTAGTGTGTTCTACCTGGCTGACACGTTAAGTAGTGTGTTCTACCTGTCTGCCACATAAAGTAGTGTATTCCACCTGGCTCATTACATTAAGTAGTGTATTTTACCTGGCTGATACGTTAAGTAGTGTATTCTACCTGGTTCATTACATTAAGTAGTGTATTCTACCTGGCTGCCACGTTAAGTAGTGTGTTCTACCTGGCTGACACGTTAAGTAGTGTGTTCTACCTGGCTGACACGTTAAGTCGTGTGTTCTACCTGGCTGCCATAAAGTAGTGTATTCTACCTCGCTCCTTACATTAAGTAGTGTATTCTACCTGGCTGATACGTTAATTAGTGTATTCTACCTGGCTCATTACATTAAGTAGTGTATTCTACCTGGCTGCCACGTTAAGTAGTTTATTCTACCTGGCTCATTACATTAAGTAGTGTATTCTACCTGGCTGATACGTTAAGTAGTGTATTCTACCTGGCTGCCACATTAAGTAGTGTATTCTACCTGGCTCATTACATTAAGTAGTGTATTCTACCTGGCTGCCACATTAAGTAGTGTATTCTACCTGGCTGACACGTTAAGTAGTGTATTCTACCTGGCTCATTACATTAAGTAGTGTATTCTACCTGGCTGATACATTAAGTAGTGTATTATACCTGGCTGATACATTAAGTAGTGTAATGTATCAATGTATATTTATAAATGAACACATATTACACTGCAAATGAAGTGAATGGAAGGCCATTCATTAAGCGATTTGTTTCAAAATGAGCTAAGTTTGTCAAACAATGCCTCTATTCCACCCCTTGGCACTGTGTACACGTGATCAGGGTTGTGTACATTCATAAGCACTCTTGAGCAAATGTTCTTATTGATATCTCACACTTTGAGTGGAAATGATCTTTGGCATGGTTTTTGAACAGATTTGTGCTTACTGGTGGTTGATAAATGAGTTCTCTGGTCAAGGGTGTGTTGGTAAATCAGAAGACAGTAGCTGGGTGGCCACTGTTCTATTGTCTGGTCTAGGTTATCTAACAATCTAGTGTAGTTTTGGGATGTTTTCATGAACAAATATGCCTCTGCATCTGCTATTTCTTGCCTCCAGATTGCAGTGTGCCACGAACTGTACAACACTATCAGAGATTATAAGGATGAACAGGGAAGGATGATATGTGAGCTGTTCATAAGAGCACCCAAAAGACGGTAAAGGCGATGGTTTCCATAGAATGGGTAGAAAATATAGAATCCATAACTGAGAACAAAAATGTAATTCACAGAATTAACTTGTGGTGTTTTCTGTTTTGAAGAAATCAACCAGATTACTACCATGTTGTGAGTCAGCCCATTGACATGATGAAGATCCAGCAGAAGCTGAAGATGGAGGAGTATGATGATGTAGAGCAGATAACGTCTGACTTTCAGCTGTTATTCAACAATGCAAAGGCATATTATAAGGTAATGCATCTTTCCCTGTAAGAAAATAAGGGAGTTGGATCATTTGGGGAAGACAATAAAAAACATTTAGGTCCAAGGTATTTTAAATAATAAATGAAAATCCACGAATTAACCAAATGCGGAATATGTTTATTATTTCTGCAGCCGGACACTCCGGAGTACAAAGCAGCCTGTAAGCTATGGGACCTCTACCTGCGCACCAAGAATGAGTTTGTGCAGCGGGGGGATTACGATTACGATGAGGAAGAAGGGGAAGATGCACAAGACAACCCCGCAGGGTCCAATGAGGATGAGGTATCAGCAGCAATTCACATGTAACACAAAAAGTATTTTCTTCCATTGAAACTTGATGTCTCCCACTCTGTTCACACATGTAGCACAAACCCTCAAAACAGCATGTAAATGCTAATAAACCGAACATGTTTGTTCACTCTTTCTGACTGGGTGTGTCTTTGAATAGCAGAATTCACCCAGTTGCCTGAAGGAAGTTCTTGAGCAACTGCTTGAAGCGGTTGTAACCTTCTCAGAGCCCTCAGGACGTCTTGTCAGCGATCTGTTTCAGAAACTGCCATCTAAAGTGGTATGAGAACCTTTATTTCCGATACAGTGGCCATTTGCATGTTTTCCTGATTAATATTACCCACTTTTTTTCTTTCACTTCAGCAATATCCAGACTATTATGCCATAATAAAGGACCCAATAGATTTGAAAATCATTGCCCAGAAGATACAGGTATGCTACCTGAACATTATACTGCATGTGCTGTAAGTGGTTGGTATCCCAGATAATAAATCACAGTTCTTTTTCTTAGATGAGCCACTACAGAAGTGTCAGTGCTATGGCAAAAGACATAGATCTTCTGGCAAAGAATGCCAAAACGTATAATGAGCCTGGGTCACAGGTTTTTAAGGTACGTGGTTCTAGAAAGTCTGACTTGATTCTGACTGGATTCAGATTGTATTTCTTATAACAATCTCTGTTGCTTGTTAATTTAAGGATGCAAACACCATCAAAAAGATTTTTGCACAAAGAAAGACAGAAATTGAGCATGCTGAGCCAATCAAATCCAGCATTCGCATCAAGTAAGCCAAACCATTAAGATACAGAAAGAATACCTTACAAGCAATCATCATGCAACACAGTATGTTTTTTTTTAAAATTAATTAACTAGCTCGGTGTGTGTATGTGTGTCAGAAACAGAAGGTCGGCCCAGGGTGACCGACTCTCAGCTATAACCATGGCTCTTCAATATGAAAGTGATGACGATGGCATTCTGGCTGGTATGTTTCATTGAGCTTCACATTAACCAATGTTTCCACCCAAGATTTCTGCAATGCAAGGTTAGCTGCCGAGCTGAGTGAAAGGCAGTATTTGTTTTAAAGCAAATTCAATACATTTCCATGGCTTATGCCATATTATTATGCTATTTTAATGACTCAGCGTGCATAACTTAATACAATACGGTGTGCATGCCTTGCTATTGTTGGAAAGGTAGGTTTTGTAATGTTGCTGTAGAATAGTGGTGTGGAGAATGGCACCTCCAGAGACACAACTCATCATGGGTGGGCTACTGTAGCATTCAACCACACCTGGTTCCTTTAGAATCATCTAAACACAAGAAGCAGCAGCTCCATCCGACACATGATCGCCAACACTGGACAATAGAGGACTGGGAAGAAACTGCCTGGTCTGACAAATCACATTTCAATTTACTTATGGGGCCAGTGCAATCATCAGAACCTCAACCCAGTAGAGCTTCTTTAGGATGAGATGGAATGGGTCTGTTGCTTGACCCCGCTAACAAATACGGGGAAAAAGCAAACTTCGCTGTTTTGGCTCTGTGTAACTAACCCTATGAGAAAGGGAAAGAACAATGGGGACATTGTAGGGCCAAATACACTGATACATTGGGGTTTGTTAGACAACTTTAGGCGTAGTCTCTAATTGAATTCATGTATTTGCCCAGGATCTGTCCACTATGATGAGGGAGAGTCGGAGGCAGAGAGCATGCACCACAGCATGGACATGAGTAATCCCATCTTCCAGCTGTACGAGGCTGTGCGGGGCGGCAGGAATAGTCAAGGCCAACTCATCTCGGAGCCCTTCCTCCACCTGCCTTCCAGAAAGGACTACCCAGACTACTACCAGCAGATCGGCCAACCAATCTGCCTCCACCAGATAAGGTAGGCCTTCTAGTGGATGGCCAGCCAATCTGCCTCCACCAGATAAGGTAGGCCTTCTAGTGGATGGCCAGCCAATCTGCCTCCACCAGATAAGGTAGGCCTTCTAGTGGATGGCCAGCCAATCTGCCTCCACCAGATAAGGTAGGCCTTCTAGTGGATGGCCAGCCAATCTGCCT
>JACXGJ010000768.1:0-35258 GCA_016801105.1 Esox niger | reverse complement strand
ATTTAAACCTTTTAGTCTACAGTAGTCCTAATAATTTTATTGAACTTGTTAGTCACATTTTTGTGACATTTGATAAATGATTTAGTGTTGTTGTCAAAATTTGAAAAACTGGGAGCCATTTCAGTAAATAAAATATTTACATTATAGTCACGTCTTGGTCAAAATGTGGGTGAAGTTAGCTATTGGCAGATAAAGCTGAAAGGTCTAAGCAACCACTTTGACAGGTATGCAATACGTTTAAAGTATGGGACAGTTAGGCCAATAGAAACTGATGAGCCTCCAGCTGACAACAGTAAATTCTGACATTTTAGGATGCACCTTTATGTGCGCCTGAAATCATTTCTGGTTACTAAATCATTTCTACTGAATTACAGAATAAAAAGTTGATTTAATCCAAAGTGCTCCATTTAGTAGCCAACAATGCATGTGAAGGTTGTCTGGTTTAATAAGTGTGTTCAATAAGCAGCTGTACGTTCTTTGAAATGAAATCCTATCCCAAATGTAAGAGTCAGAGTTTCAACACACAGGATCAAGATGAGGAACAACGAATATGAGAGTGTTGAGCAGCTTGATGCGGACCTCACTCTGATGTTTGAGAACGCCAAGCGCTACAATGCGCCTCACTCCTCCATCTACAAGCGTGTGCTTAAACTTCAGCACATTCAGCAGGTCAGTGGGTGTGTAATCTGCCCCTGCTGTAACCCATGTTCAATCAGCATTCTCTCAGTTTCTATATGTTTTATCAGTACTGGAGTATTTCACTTTGAGCTGGGTAGTAAGGCCAAAATAGATGACAGTATTTTCTGAATATTAAAAGTTCACCATATGTTTCATAGCTAGTGCATGACACTTGGATTTAGGTTTTAACCACACTAGGACAACTTGTCAACATATAATAGGTGGGAGTGAGAATATCCAAAATAGAAGTTTTTTATATCTACTGAAAAAAGAATTTTGGAGTGGACTAAACCATTATTACTTATTTGTTTGGGAGTTCATTACAGTTACTGTATATTTTGTTATTTTGTCTGTTTACCAAAATATATTAAAGTTACAGTTAAATAATGAATAGGCTCTTAAACTGCAGTCTCTCAGCTTTAATTTGAGTGTGTTCACATTCAAATTGAAGGAAGGGTTTAGGAATTACAGCTCTGTATTATGTAGCCCCTCTTCTTCAACGGACCAAAAGTAATGGACAGTTGACTCAAAAGCTGTTTCATGGACAGGTGTGGGCTACTCTTTTGTTATTTCTTCATCAATTAAGCAGGTAAAAGGTCTAAAGTTGATTCCAGGTGTGGCATTTGCATTTGGAAGCTGTTGTTGTGAACCCACATCATGCAGTCCAAGGAGCACTCAATGCAAGTGAAACAGAATAAAAGAAAAACCCTTTTACAACATCCAGCCAAGTAAAGAACGCTCTCCAGGAGGTAGACATATCATTATCCGAGTCTATAAAGAGAAGACTTCACCAGAGCAAATACAGAAGGTTCACCACAATGTGCTAACTGTTCATAAGCATCAAGAATAGAAAGGCCAGATTAGACTTTGCCCCAAAACATAGAAAAAGCCAGCCCAGTTCTGGAACAGCATTCTTTAGACAGATGAAACTAAGATCAACCAGTACCAGAATGATGGGAAGAAAAAAGTATAGAGAAGTCTTAGAACGCCTCATGATCTGTAGCATACCACGTCATCTGTAAATAACGCTGGAGGCAGTGTGATGGCATGGGCCTGTTTGGCTTCCAATGAGTCACTAGTGTTTATTGATGATGTGACAGAAGACAGAAGCAGCAGGATGAATTCTGAAATGTATAGGGATATATTGATTTAGATTCAGCCAACTTGAGCAAGATTTATTGGAATGCGCTTCACTTTAAAGATTGACAGTGACCCAGGATATGCTACGGAAGTATTAAAACTTAGCATTTGATTTATGATTGTGTTAACTTGTCCAATTTACATTTGATCCCCTGAAATAATGGGTCTGTGTATGAAAAGGGTTGCAATTCCTAAACATTTTAAATGATATTTTTGTTCAACCCCTTGAATTGAAGCTGAAAATCTGCACTTCAACTGCATCTCAGTTGTTTCATTTCAAATCCATTATGGTGCCGGACAGAGCCAAAATTATGAACATTATGTCAGTGTCCAAATAGTTCTGGACCTAACTGTATTTGTTACATACAGTTAGGTCCAGAACATTCTGTATGTTCAGAAGAGACATATTGAAATGGATGTGTGTGTGTTTTTGTTTCTTCCTAGCTGAAGAGAAAGGAGCTATTAAGCAGGGAGGTTGATAGCATGGATGGAGACAGCATTCTCTCTTCTACCATGTCTGAAACTGGCAGCACCAAGAAAAAGAGGTACTTCTCAGTTCACCTAATTCACACACTGTAGAACAGCGGTATTCCAGAGCTAGCACACCTGATTAGTCTTATAGAGTAATAATTAAACCGTTGCTTATTAGTCTGTCAGCGGTGACTGTTCAGGAATATAACAAAATAGTAAAATTGCTGGGTGTCCCTGAGGAGAGGCTTGCATAACTCTGCTTGAGAAATAGTATACACACACCAAGCAAAAGGCCAAACAAATGTCAGGCTATAACTGCAAGAATAGTCCCCATGCTGTTAATATATGTAATGCTTGTTTTGTGCATGACTGGATAATTGACTTTGAAGATAATGTTTCCATTTGTTAATCTACACTCCCTTGTGAGCTTCAGCCATAAGAAGAACACTAAGAAGAACCGAATGAAGGCCCTGTACGCCGCAGTTACAGAGGCCCGCGAGATGGGGTCTGGCCGGAGGCTCTGTGAGCTCTTCATGGTCAAGCCCTCCAGGAAGGACTACCCCGACTACTACAAGATCATCTTAGAGCCCATGGACCTAAGGACTATCGAACATAACATTAGATCAGAGAAGTACATGACTGAGGATGCTCTGCTGGACGACATGAAGATCATGTTCCGCAATGCACGCCACTATAACGAGGAGGGCTCACAGGTGACAAGCCTTTGGAGGATCAGGGATTTGAGTGAGGGCTGCGTGACGCAAGCATTTAATCATGAATTGTGATGTATTCATGAGTGCAATTTTGTAATTTTAGTGTAAGGGGCATTTGACTGTAAGTGGATGCTCAATTTACCAGGACCTCAAAGCCATTACAGAAATTTCAGTACAGGACAAGATTTTTCAGAGATGCCTTGAAGGAAGACATTGATGTAATACATGTTGGATACGGGATAATTGTAGTGTTTGGTAAGGGTTAAGCTTAGGGTATAAAGTAATAACCGGGTGTAATGTTTTTGCTAGCTTGTTTACAATGCAAGTTCCATCATCTTCCTGGTTGAAATGCAAGTTGAGTCAACCAATCATATGGGTTTCTTCCAATACCTAAAAACAGTGTGCTGAAATGTATGCATAGAAAAACCTCTGCTATGAGGGCAGTTGACTTGGCCAGTGGTTTCTAGGTTTTGGAGGTGGGTAATCAAACATGGTGGTCTTGCCTTGTCATGCTTTAGCAATGCCTTGTGGCGGCTGTGAGCTAAGTTGAGGTAGAAGGGCTGATGCATAAGGACACCTTTAGCCTTCTGAGTGAATAGCTTATTAGTAACCGGAATAGCATTGCCTGTGCTTTGGAGGAAACGTACCTCGACATCTAGAAAATGGACTAAAATATATAAATAAATAAAACATTTCAGTCACATTTAGAATTGTGTATGTTTATCAAAATCCGTTTCTTTCAGTGCATTAGCCTGCTGTTGGTGGAGTTGGTTGCTCCAGGTAATTTCTGGTTGAATTGGCTACGTGTGTGATGAATTAATCTAAATAATATAATATTGACTGAATAATTATTGGGGAACAAGGCAAAAGTGCATACATTTTTTGGGTGAGCATGGCTATTCATGTTACAAGGACTGCCTGGCCTGGTCTGCTCTATGAAATGTAGAAATGTTATTGGCTCTAATTGCCCCGTCAGTTTCTTCACTGACTACTTTGTGTTGTTCCCAGGTGTATAATGATGCTAACATACTGGAGAAAATTATGAAGGACAAACAGAGGGATCTTGGCCCAATCCCTGACGATGATGACATGATATCACCAAAGTTGAAAATAAGTATGTTGCTGACCTCACAAATGGTCCTAAATCAGATATAATATATGGATGGTTTGTTAGTCTAGTTGTTTCCCATTGTAACTTCATCTCCAAAATGCTAATACACTATGTAATCCAGGGAAGACCGGCATCCCCCCTAAGAAGTCCAAGTACCTGACCCCCCTGCAGCAAAAGCTCAATGAGCTGTACGAGGCAGTGAAGAACTTCACAGACAAGCGTGGCCGGCGCCTCAGCACCATCTTCCTTCGGCTGCCGTCCCGCGCCGAGCTGCCAGACTACTATAACGCAATCAAGAAGCCTGTGGACATGGAGAAGGTCAAGAGCCACATGCTGGCCAATAAGTACCAGGATGTAGATGCGCTGGTGGAGGACCTGGTTCTGATGTTCAACAACGCCTGCACCTACAATGAGCCTGAGTCTTTGATCTACCGTGACGCCCTGGTGCTGCACCGCGTGGCGCTGGAGACCCGCCGGGACCTGGAGGGTGGGGAAGATGCTCATGTTCCAGACGTTTCACGCCTAATTCAGGAGCTTATCCGTAGCCTCTTCGTCTCGGTACTGGGTCACCAGGATGACGAGGGCCGTTGCTATAGTGACTCGCTTGCAGAAATCCCTGCTATGGACCCCGGGACCCCTGACCGGCCGCCGCTCAACTTCGAGATCATCAGAGCCAATGTGGACCGGGGACGTTACAGGAGACTGGATGTGTTCCAGGATCACATGTTTGAGGTGCTGGAGAAGGCCAGGCGAATGCACAGGTGAAGAACAACTAGGAAACAGTGTTTGCCATATTCTCCTGTATTTTCTGTAACTGTACATTTTGCTATTCAACGTCGACCATAGACTCATCTGTGTTTGCATTCAACAGTCAGAATGTCCTGTCAGATTTCACTGGGAGATTTATAGTCCAGTATTTTTTAAATGTATGTTTATTTCACTCAAGGACGGACTCCGAGATCTTTGAGGATGCAGTGGAACTGCAGCAGTTTTTCATCCGAATCAGAGATGAGCTGTGCAAAAACGGAGAGATCCTTCTCACCCCTGCACTTAGCTACACCTTGAAACACCTTCACAGTGATGTGGAAAAGGAGAAGAAGGCAAAGCTGCCCAAGGAGATAGAGGAGGACAAGCTCAAAAGGGAGGAGGAGAAAAAAGGCACGCTCACATATTATCTTTGTACATTACTTAATGTAATTGGTTAAATCTAAACCCACAACCCCATTATATAGTGTGCACACTTATTTTTCAAGTTATTAATTTGTTTTTCTCTTAAATATTGTTAGTTACAAGATTATATATTTTTTTATTTTAGCTGAAAAAGTAACTGACATGATTTGTCTTCAGCCTTTACATAAACAAAAGCTGCATTTTCTACAAGGGTGTGTACTGTGACTTTTGATAGCAAGTTTACAGTGCCCTCTGTACATATTGCAGCTGTAATACATGTATTTCTTTTTAGGCAGAAATCAAACAATTACTGTCTCAAATTAAATATTCAGCTGAAACGTAATATCATTGATTGCGGAAACAATATATTTGCAGCTGTAGACACCAGCTTGGCATATATAGTTGCCATTAGAACTAGCTAAATGGTCTTCATTGATGAAACAGCTGCTGATAATATTTCCTATTTCTTTTTGTGCCCAGAAATAAGGGGTCTATGTATTAGATGTTGTCATTCATCCACGGTGAAACCAATATGTACATTACTATCCTAAAGAAGCGGAGGAGACCACTATGCCAAACATTAGCCCATTTTCAAAATCCATCATGGGAGGATACATTCATCCGATATATATACCATCCCACCACATTGGATCTCTGTGGGTTACTGATTAACTGAGTGAGCTGTGAACCCACAGAAGCTGAGAAGAGTGAGGACCCTGCTGGAGGGTCATGGCCATCTGGTCTTCAGCGCACCTACAGCCAGGACTGCCGCTTTAAAGACAGCATGTACCATGTAGGAGACTATGTCTATGTGGAGCCTGCTGAGCCCAACCTGCAACCGCACATAGTCTGTATTGAGCGCCTGTGGCAGGATGATGCAGGTTAGGGGCTTTGCACAGCCACTACAGAAAGCATTAGTAATTCTACATTATTTTAACATTTTGTTGTAGATATGGTGAAACTTCTGACATTCAATTCTTGCTTTTGTGATATGTGTGTTCAGTTTGACTGCTTTGAATTCTCTCACATGATGAATCATGTGTGCTGATCTATTTTAGTAATACCAAATCTCTGGGTTCTTCCATTTCCATTCCAGGTGACAAGTGGCTGTATGGATGCTGGTTCTACAGGCCAAATGAAACATTTCATCTTGCTACACGCAAGTTCCTGGAGAAGGAGGTCTTCAAGAGCGACTACTACAACAAGATTTCTGTCAGCAAGATACTAGGCAAATGTGTAGTCATGTTTGTAAAGGTATTGAGTGCTTTTCTATTTTCAATTTCATGTCTTTGTAAAAATGTTATGGTAGAGGAACAACGTATCTCAAGTAAATCAATGTGTCGTTTTTAACTTCTAGGAGTACTTTAAGCTTCACCCAGAGGGCTTTAGGGCAGATGATGTGTATGTCTGTGAGTCCCGCTACTCAGCCAAGACGAAGTCCTTCAAGAAGATCAAGATGTGGACAATGCCATTGAGCTCAGTTAGATTTGTCCCTCGGGACATTCCTTTACCCGTAGTTCGTGTTGCATCAATGTTTGCCCCTAAGCAAGAAGGAGAGAAGCCAGCAGATATTCCAGAAGAGGGCAAAGCTGTTGACTCTACTGTGGATAAGGTCAGTAGTCGAAAATCAGCACAAATCCAAAATAAAGGCACCCTCTAATACTACATAGATGGGTGTTTTGTCTTGTTTCAACCATGTACACGGTATTATACACATGTGTGAATTGGAAGTCCCTGAGGCACCCATAGAGAGTGGGTTCACAGCGTGGGGATCACCTGTTCACAGTGACTCTGGTGCAGTTTGGGTTTACTGCCTTAAAGGAAGAGCAAGTGATGTTTCTCCTTATCTTAACATTTTGGTCCTTACGGTTACTGGCACATCACCCCTAACAGCTAGGGTACATGCTGCCATATAACTGTGTATGTATGTATGTATGTATGTATGTATGTATGTGTAGGAGAGGGAGGACGTAACTCTGGACATGAGCAGTGGGGAGCCTGGCTGCCAGTACTACGAGCAGCTATGCTACAACAGCACCTGGCTGAAAGTGGGAGACTGTGTCTATATTCGCTCACATGGACTAGTGCGTCATCGAGTGGGAAGGTAGGATAGATCCAACTCTACAGAAACAGTTCCTGTAACATATAGAAATATATGCATACAAGCAAAAGAGCCCCACAATATCACAGATACACCACAATGGCCATTCGGTTATTTTCTGCATGAGCATGGTTCTTTGTATGCCACATCCACCTTTGGGGGTTTTAGCCACAATGCTCATCTTTAATTTCATGAAACCGTAGAACCTGGCTCAGTCCAAGTTCCAGTGACATTTAGTGAAATCCAGGTGCTTGTGTTTGTGGTTTGGTAACAGCAGAGGCTTTCTTCTGGCAAAAAGACAAAATAAAGCCCCTTGGCATGGAGTCTAATTATAGTTTTAGATACTTGGTGAAGTCAATGAATATGTAAACAAAATCAAGCCTTTGATTGTTATATGGTTTTAAAACATACATTGAAACTTCCCTGGATTACAGTAGGCTCCATTAATGTGAAATGGAAGAAGTTTGGACCCACTAGGACTTTTCCTAGAAGTGTCTGTCCAGCCATACTAAGTAACTGGGCAAAAGAGAGCTTGGTGACCAAGAACCCAGTGGCCACTCGAACGTAGCGTTTCTTTGAGTCTCCTCATGAAGTATAAGTGCTTTTGGGCAGTTTTTACCAATGAGTCTGCTTTGATGAACACACTATGGAACTAGACTCTCCACTTCAGCTCCATCAATGTGTATTGGGGCGTGACCTTGCTTTTAGCCGTTTCCTGAAGTCCACGATCATCTCCTTAGTCTTGCAGACGTTGAAACAGAGTTCATTGTCCTGGCACCATGTTGCCAGGTCACTGACCTCCTCTCTAAGTGGTCTCAATGTTGGAGACCCTGGATGGTGGTGTTATCCGCAAACGTCAGTATGACATTTGAGCTGTATGTGGCCACACAGTCATGAGCGAACAGAGCGTATAAGAGTGGATTGAGTACGCAGCCCTGAGGGGCTCTGATGCTCAGGGTCCGTGCAGTGGAGGTAGTTTAGGTTGCCCATTCTCACCACCTGGGCTCTGCTCATCAGGAATCCACTTTCAAAGGGAGGTGTTAAGACCCAGCATCCTGAGCTTGGAAATGTGTTTAGTGGGCACAGTAGTGTTGAATGCTGAGCTGTAGTCCACTAACAGCATCCTCGCGTATGTGTTACACTTCTCCAGGTAGGAGAGGGCAGTGTGTCGTCAGGACGATGGTATTGTCTGTAGGTCTGTTGTGGTGGTAGGCAAATTGAAGAGGGTCCAAGCTGTCAGGAATGATGGAGCTGGCTGCTGACCAGCCACTCGAAGCATTTCATGATGAGGCCAGCACTACAAGGCGGTCGTCATTCAGGCAGGTGATGGAGAGTTTCTTTGGAACGGTGACAATGGTGGTCTGTTTGAAGCAGGTGGGGACTGCAGACTGATTTAGAGAGAGGTTGAATTTGAGGGGAATACTCTCTTAGGACACAGCCTGGAATGCTAACTGGCCATGGTGACTTCTGTGGGTTTACTCTTTGAAAAGCTCTCCTCATGTCCGCTGGAGCTAAGGACAGACTGCAGTCCTGTTCCTTGGCTAGCCTTACAGAAGGAATGGTGTTGGTCACCTCAAACGGTGCATAGGGATTTGAGTTCATGTGGGAGAGAGGTGGTGGGCCAACCATCACTGCTATTTCTCCCTTTGTAATCTTTGATTCGTTGCAGTCCACACCACATGGACCTGGGGTCAAAGCTGTGGTAGCTTTTTCATCTTGAATAGCCTTCCGTAGGTCATATCTGGACCTCCTCAAAGCTTTCAGGTCCCCAGAGCTCTAGGTAGAGGACCGTGCTCTGAGCTTAGCGTGGACATTATCAATAACCCAAGGCTCTTGGTTGGGGAATGTCCTGACATTGACTCTTAGGATGACATCATCGACTTATATGCCTGATTTGAATATCTTTGGGGAGATCTAAGGATCACTGTTCAACGATGCTCCCCATCCAATCTGACAGTGCTCAAAAGGATCTACAAGGAAGAATGTGAGAAACTGCCCATATCCAGGTGTGAAAAGCTGGTAAAAGCATACCACCAGTGATCACTATTAAAGCTGGTTCTACAATGTCCTGAATATATATGGGGATAAAACATAACTATAAGATAAGTATTAAACACAAAGTTTGGAGAAAGTGTAGGGGTCTGAATACTATCCGAAGGCATATTTTCATGTTTATAATGTATTTATTATAGTTCTAATAAACTCAAGGGCGTTTATTTTTTGTCTGTCAGGATTGAGAAGATGTGGATGCGGGATGGAGCGGCTTACTTTTTTGGCCCCATCTTCATCCACCCGGAGGAGACTGAACATGAGCCCACAAAGATGTTCTACAAGAAGGAGGTGTTCCTTAGCAACCTGGAGGAGTCTTGCCCAATGACTTGTATCATAGGTATTTTTCTCAGCATTTCCTAATTATCATACTATATGCTCTATACTCTCAAAGCTCCATTCACATTCTCTTGAGTAAGTTCTTGTAAGGATGAGAGTGCAGGGACTACATACAGCTGTGTTTGAGAAGCACTGGCACTACCCACACTATACCACCTCATGCTCCGCATTGACGCATGCTTCCAAATGCCCTTCATACACTGACAGGTCTGAGGTCCAATTCACTAGCTCCAAGCAGGGTTGTCTGCATGATGAGGAACTCCCCCAAACACATCATTTTGAAGCAATATGTTTTTGTTTTTGACGGACCGCGTAAGCGGAGCCGGCCCAGAAGAGCGAATGTCTCTTAATGTGTTAGTGAGTCAGTGAGTGAGTGACTGACTGACTGAAACCCCCTTGTTAAATAGCTTGGTGGTTAGAGAAGACCTACGTTTGAATCTCTTGAGAGCGACAACATTTGTAAATTGTATTTGTGGCATGCAATATAACCTTTTACGGTTATACTGTATTGCGACTATTTCTGGTAGATTCCACGATTCTCTCGTCTTCTCACTTGATGAAAAAGTTGGTTATCGTCACCTTTATTGATATTAATTGTATCAATGTCATTCACAAATAAAAGAAAAAAGGATGTTGTTATGCCATGAAAGAAGAAAATACTTTCTTATGCCATGAGATTAAATAGTTTTGCAATTGCAAAATGTTTATGACCATTCCAGTAACTTAGTAGATTCTGGTAAAGCCTCTTACTGGTTATACGCTGTTAAAATGGCCAGTGGCAAACACCATACCGTTCATAGACACTTTGTGGTGGAGGTTAACTTAATAAGAAACATTAGTCTGTTTAACTGTATCAATATCATTCACGAATGACCAATTAGCTGTTGAAATGGCCAGTGGCAAAAGAGGATTTGTTCAGGGCAGACGCAAGAGGCTATACTTACACCTGTCAAACATACAGCTCTGTGGTGTAGTGGTTAACAACACAGCCTTCCACGTGGGTGACCTGGGTTTGAATCTCGATGGGGAAACACTTTCTATTGCGGGCTGGCAATTCTAGGCTTGCCTGGTTTCTTGCTTGTGTTTTACCCAGTTTTGTGATATTACATTTTCAATTAGTGCCTTGCCTCATCAAATCCACATCAGGGTTGGTAGGTCTTATCACACTGATGTCTCAGCCAGGATGTGTTCACCTGCACATATCTAAGAAGGCCGCGATCCAGCAGCCAAAAACTGTGATTAAGCTTGTAGGGACCCAACTATGGCAGGTGCTGTGCCGATTTCACAGGGCTTGTGTAAAACTTATATCTGTCTCTGTCTTTACTTTTTCCACAGGAAAGTGTGCAGTGTCCACTTTTAAAGAGTATATTTCATGCCGGCCCACTGAAGTACCTGAGGAGGACATTTTACTGTGTGAGAGTCGATACATAGAGAGTGAGAAACAGATGAAGAAGTTCAAGGGCCTAAAGCGCTTCTCCTTGTCTGGGAAAGTGGTAGAGGATGAAATTTATTACTTCAGGTGAGTGACTGGACCTTTAAGCCAGGCACACATGATACTCTGGAACAGCTTGCCAGAGAAAATCAGGTTGGCTGAGTCTGTGATCTTCTAAATCACTTCCTAAAACGAATTTGATCGGAAAGCCTTTCCTGACTTTACTTGACTCCCATGTCTTTCTTGAAATTCTCATGTGTAGCACTTTGTAACTTGATTTTGAAAAGGGCTCTATACATAAAGATTATTATTATAGCTTATAATCATTGTCTTAGACTCATGCGGTGGTACTTCAGGGCTACTCAGTGCAGAGCAGAACGAAATATCAGAAGTTGTGTAATATGTGATGATTTATGGTCTAACATAAATGTCTCAGAAGATGATTGAATTAATTATAATCACGGAACTATGTACGCTACCTTGTATAATCCTACCGATAATTAGACAGGGCACTGTATATGTATCAGCATCCAGTATGTTAGAGGTCATTTTGAAGGACACTTCATACTAATTTATGCAAAAGATTGCTAGCTGCCAGGCAGTATGCCAATGCTAGTCAGCCATTGCCAAAAAGCTAGTAAGCAACTTTATTCTAAATGCACTTAGATACCTGAAATATAATCCTTTCCAAAAGTTTGTCTGACCCACTCCAAGAATTACAAACTATCCATTTAAAGAAATGCTATGAAATATTTGGAACTGCAACCACTCTACCAGTCTGTGATGTGTCCCTTTAAGGAAACTGATAGTGCCCCAGAAAGAGCCATCCCCTTTGCTGGACAGAAAGATTGCGGTGCTGGAGGCTAAATTTGCCGACATGACAGATGAGGAGTTAGAAGACCTGGGGGAGGATGATGGGGAGCTGGGAGACAACTCCATACCCCATCTCCAGAGCCCCAGGGCAGGCAGTGACATGGACATGCCTTACACCCCTCCACAGGTCAGAGCCGCAACATGCACTGGGCAAATATGTGGTTATGTTGGGAAGGTAAAGCTCTTTTACATTTGTCTCAAAAGTTACTGGTATGATCCTTGCAACCTGATAAGACATGTCTCTGCTGATTTGCATGTTCATGATTAGAATCTAGATCAAGCACTGCAGGCTTTTACTGTGCATATAGTATTGACTGTGACACACTTTCTTACCCGACTACAGTCCACTCCCAAGTCCATTAAGGGGATGTCTAAGAAGGAGGGCTCCAAGAGAAAGATCAACATGAGCGGCTACATTCTGTTCAGCAGTGAAATGCGTGCGGTCATCAAGGCCCAGCACCCAGATTTCTCCTTTGGGGAGCTGAGCCGTCTGGTGGGCACAGAGTGGAGAAACCTAGAGGCTCCCAAGAAAGCCGATTATGAGGGTAAGAGATCTTACACATTCGTTATCCCGGGTTTTCTCCCCATTTTTGTGCAGTGCAACTTAAGGCCCTGCCTTATGACCACAGGGAGTTGCTAGAGCATGACTAGGCAAGGCAACCATATTCAGTTACTATCCCCCAACACTGTACGGTGCTTGTCAATTGCACAACCTTTTGTGGGACCCCTGGGCTTGTCCACAAGCAGGATGCAGCCCGTGGGACCCCTTTGCTAGTCTGCAAGCAGGATTGAGTCCATGGGATCCCTGGGCTTATCCGCAAGCAGGATTCAACCCGTGGGACCCCCGGGCTTGTCCGCAAGCAGGATGCAACCTGTGGGACCCCTGGGATAGTCTGCAAGCAGGATGCAACCCGTGGGACCCCTGGGATAGTCTGCAAGCAGGATGCAACCCGTGGGACCCCTCAAACCCAAGTTTTGCAGTGATTCAGGAAACTGGGGATACAGTGACATTAAGATTGCCTTGTTCAGGGATCCCCTAGAGCATCTCTGCCAATTCCATTGCAAAAAGTTGTTGGCAAAAAGTGTGTTTTTTGTTGTACTTGCAGAGCGAGCAGCTAAAGTGGCAGAGCAGCAGGAGCGAGAGAGGGCAGCCCAGCAGCAGGCTTCTCCAAGAGCAGGTATGAGGGTGGTTCTTTCCCTGACTCCCATGATCATACTTTATCGTAGCACGATGGTTAGCGAGCCCTTAACGGGGGTGGAATCAGTTGAAGAAAGCTGCAAAATGTGCAGCAATAAGAAGCTGATCTGAATGATGAGGCGATTTTGCAAAGGTGGCAAAATGGGTAAAGGCTCATCCAATTAGACACATGTCACTAATTTCTGTCAAAGGTGACTCTACCACATATTGACTAAAAGAGGTGAAAACTTATGCAATCAGTCATTTCTGTGTTGCAATTATTTTATACCAATTTGTAGGCTTTTGTTTTTCACTTTGACATTAAGTGTCTTTAAGTCTGCAAACTATGCCAGAGCACTATCTTCAGAAACCCAGATAATTTAAACAAATGACTCCTTAGCAAATTATTCTTTATACAAAAGCCAATGACATTTGTTAATGTGTTTGTTAGAGAGTTAAATACTTTGCCTACCATTCTACACTGATCACCCGACATTATATAATTACAGAAATGTAATGTGTATTTATCATATAATTCATCCACTTTCCATTCATTATCAGACTTGTTTTGAAGAGTCTTTGTTATTAAAATATATACAAGGATAGCTTTTGTATGATTTGAATTCACATTTGTTGAAATAAGACGCATTATCAGAAGCAACATTCTTATTTAATTTATACAGTTGTGCACGTGCGCAGAAATGACAAAACATCAGTTTCGGCCTCGTCCGATTGTGATATGAATTTTCTTCTCGATGCGTTCCTCATTGAAATATAATCCTTACAAATCTTGTTAATGTCAATGGTTGTATATTTGCATGATGAAACTACAACTCCCTAAAGCCCAGAACATCACATTTCAGTAGGCCTATCTAATGATCTAACAATTACAGGAATTTGGGGTATTTTAATGCTCGGCACGCTAATACCATCAGTATGATTCAAGTAGTGCTTGTAAGTCCATGTGAACAAAGATCTGATTATGGAATCTCTAATGTCTTCATTGTAAATTGGTGTTTAGGTATTTATTCAGTGCATGACCACTTCTAGGTAATTATAGTTGCATGTTGCACTGATGCATGTATCTATTGTGTTGCTATGCCTTCCTCCTCCCCAAAGGCATGATGGGTACATTTATGCCATGCATGATGCTGCAGGGCCCAGTAGACGGCATGGTTAGTATGACTGACATGCCACCACATCACATGATGTTGCCTGTCTTATCTCATCATCACCTGATGCTGGGTATGCCCGGGTTACCTGGCATGCCATACCCGGGTAAGAGCACTTAAACAACCACGCCCCCTGCACGCCCCAGCTTCCTGTCTCGCACTCTAACCCACTGAAGGGGCTACCTGTAACATAGGGTGTGGTCCTGCAGTGACTAAACAGTCAACAGCCATTCAAACATCTAAAACTCAGTCCCTTAGTGATTGAAAAATAGGTTTGCAATAATGATATTTTAGCTGTGGGTACAATATATCTGAATGTCCTCTGAAGTACCTTTACCTTCATTACAGATTGCTGCCGAGAGGCTTTAATGGCCCAAAGTCAGTAGTACACAACTGAATCCAAGATGGCCTGGAGTACTTTGTGACCGTATATATTAATGCCCTTCCCTACAGGTGTCCACATGAGTACTGCTGGTGCCTATGGAAACCAGGTAATCTATACCTTTACACAACTTTATTCTAGAAAAGCACATACTGTGGACTGGAAATGCTTGCTATTTTATTACACACATCTGTATGGGTAGAGGAAATGTATGCTTTTGTTTTTAGTTGGCTGGACATGGGCAGCAGGCTCCACCACCCTACCCAGGACATGGCCAGCCTGCCCTCCAGCAACCATCAACACCAATTTTTGTAGCCCCACCACCCAAGCCCCAGCGCCTGCTCCACTCAGACGCATACCTGAAGTACATTGAGGGACTAAATGCAGAGTCTTCCACCATCAGCAAGTGGGACCAAACGCTCTCAGGTAAATTCTTCACACTGAAAGTGATTTAAACAACAAATTTACAAATCACTGAATGTATGGTATATAATTAATTGAGTGTATTTACTTAAAGAACAGGGGGGGGACATTGTCATCTGTATAGTGTTTTCTTAACGTATGTGCAATTTCCATTGCTTAACGTGCGTTAAGATCAGAATAAAAATGAGTGTTGTAATGGCTGTGTATTGTGTTTTGTATGTGGGCATGTTTGAGCAGCTCGAAAAAGAGATATGCGGCTGACCAAAGAGCAGGAAAGTCGGTTGCCATACCACTGGCTGAAGAGCAAGGGTGCCCATTCCACAATGGCAGATGCACTGTGGCGTCTGCGGGACCTGATGCTGCGCGACACACTGAACATCCGTCAGACCTACAACCTTTAGAATGTCTGGGCTGCTACTCCTTACACTGTCAAACAGGAAAGGTGTGTTAGGCTCATTAAGAAGAAAGGTGAACGTTGTTTTGTTGTTGTCATGTAAAGTTGTCATTCGTTTGTAGAATGATTAAATGTTCTCGCTTACTTTGTTCAAGCTGTTTTGTATTTGCATTTTCATTGTTCTAACAAGTGCATTATTATTTAATTGAATGTTTTGGTGCTGTGATGGATAAACTTTTGTATTTATCAACATCTGAAAATTGACTTCTTTTTTTCTGCTTAATCATAGGGTTAGGATTCCCACACAGCCATATTAACATACACTGCTCAAAAAAATTCTGGGAACATTTAAAATCATTCTCTGGGGTCTCGATGGTGGAAATATATTAAATATGTAATTCGTTGAGAACAAAATTATGTAACAATGGTCAATGTAAACAAAAATCGCAGACCAATTGAGGGCTGAATTAAAAACTGAAATCACAGGCTGTTCCAACTTATGTGTTTTTCCTCACAGCAACTCATAATATAACTCAGTAGTGTGTATGTGCCCCATCTGCCTGTATGCGATCCTGACAACATCTGGGCATGCTCCTGATGACACGACAGATGGTGTCCTGGGGGATGTCTACCCAGACCTGGATCAGGAGCATCAGTGAGCTCCTGGACAGTGTGTAGCGCTACTTGGTGGTGTTGGATGTACTGATACATAACATCAGAACCATGATGTCTGAAACTTAACACTCACAGCTCATTTCACGCCAAAACACACTGAGAGAGAACCTCTTTAAACCTCAGTATTTGCAAGTAACCTTGGAAAGGTAACATGTGATAATTCAAATTTCCACCCGTTCCGATGCATATCTGGCCACAGAAAAGAGAATTTTGGAATTTGGGTTGCTGAAGCTGTGACGGAAGCTACTGCAAACGGCTGTAACTCTACCTCCTACCTCCTGTGTCTATGCAGAATGCCATTTTCCAGGTGTTATTACTTTCGTAATAATCCCCCTTGGCTTCTTGTGGAGTGTTTCACTGTATAAGACCCAATTAGGTTTAGGGTAAACACAAAGGCAAATCTAAAACCTAGAATACATTGACTGCTTTTATGCCTCATGATATGATGGGACATACATGACAAAACAAACAACCAACAATTAGCTGACACATTTTGCACAGTGTATAAACACATGTCTCATTTTGAGATGGTGAATAGAACATGTCCACTCATGCCCTAAAGGGGCACTGTGTAGAATTCTGCCTCTTAACAAAAACTCAACTTGTCTCATCTTCCCTTACTGAAATGGACCGGCATAGTACTAGCAAGTCCAGGGTGCTTTAGGGTAAAAAGGATATACTGTGTCAAAAGCGAGCATCAGGAGATTACAAGTCAATGCAAACTGATTTGTATTGACTTGTAATCTCCTGTCGAGAAAGTTTAAATGGAAAATCAGACACATTTAATTTGCAACATTAATTTAAAGCATTAACTGCAGATGTCCACCGGTCATTCTTGCTTGTTCTTATGCTAGTAGTACAGTAAAAACCTCATAGTGTCACTTTAAATATAGATGATGATATATACTTATACTTAACCTTATATTAGTTATTTGATCAAAAGAATAGTGTAAATACATGGTCCCAACATTGCAGAGAGCTCTGTACAGTATTGCCTACATTTATTTTACACAACCCGTAAAGGGACCTAAGAAGATATCATAGTGGCGGGAAGTAGGGGTGCTGCAAACCCCGCTGAGGCAGCCTCAGTATACCCTGACGAGAGTCCGTTAGTTCGTTTATCGGATGGCGAGATTCGCGCTCATTCGGCCGATGCGCCACCACGTAGGCAACCCTGTTCAAAACTATTTTAAATATATAGGATTTTTTTGTGGACTAGGTTTAATTTGTGTCCGCGATATGTAGACGTTACCATATCAATATAGTATATGTGGCGAGGAGAGGAACGGATGTTAAGTGGTGTAGTGCAGCTATTTAGTTTATAATTCAGAGGTGGTGACAAGAGACATACATTAATCTCTCTGGGTCAGATGGCCTGTTCGCCAGAAAGAACGTTTACAATCGTCTACTTCAATCCATAGTGATCAATTTATCTAACAGTAATATTATCGTATAATTGATGAAGAACTACTGACGTCAGTCATTCCGTTTCAAGTATACATGGGCGTGTCTAACACGGTTTTCGAAACTTCTTTTGCGCAAGCCCAGTGAGCAGACCGCGCAGTGTCTTGAGATTTTTGAAAGCAAGTTGTCAGGCACGAGCGAAACGTACCAGAGCACACACGCCGGCTGAGACACAACTCGAAGCAGAAGCCAGGTATGAGGCGAAATTATAATTTAGCCGTTATATTAGAAAACCTCGCCGTAATGTATGTATCCGCTATCTTGTAGAAAGTTCGAAAACGGCGTCAGCCATTTCTAATCTGCCCATCGTGTAAAATGTAGGTAGCGAGTTATTAAGTTCAGTCGCTAGCTAGCATTAGCAAGCCATCGTCTACCTTTTATTCGTTAACAGAATAATGTTAATATTATTATGTATATTCATTAGTGTATTTATCCCTCAGAATAGAACGCCATCTAACATCTTGTTGGCTGATCTGCCCAAATGTAACACATCTACTTTAATAGCACGCAACGCGGGCAACAACATGACGTGCTGTCTGACTTCGCCTGCCAGACAGCCATGGCTAAATTGACCCGCTAACTACCTAGCAAACTAAGTGGATTTGCTCACTCAGTCAGTCAATGCAAGCTTTGATTTATTGTATTTTTATTGTATTTTCTACTCTAATATATTTTTCTCGGAACTCGTGTCGGCAATTACTCCTACATTTGACCCAAACGAACTAGGTAGGTACTGTAACTTAGCTTGCTCGCTAATGATAACTGTGAGGTAGGTTCTTTGAATGAGCATTATCATTCCAGAGGAGTATGCCATTAGCGGTTGGCTAACTGCATCCCCCAAGTCCCTCCCCAGATTTGCTGTGTTTGGGCGAAGTGTTTGAAACGTAACGCATATCATTGGTGCGCAAATGTTGTCATTTAGCTACAATCAGTTCAGGGGGAAACTTGGCATGCAGTGAATTATGGTGGAGCTACCAGTTGTCAGCTGTAGGCCAACGTGTTTCTGTAGCTGTTTTAGTAACGATGTAGCCAGGGCTAACGTGCTTGACATCCCCATCACTAATAACAATAGATTGGAATATAACCCACCGGCTTCTATTATGACTTGGTGTGCAGTTAGGGTCCAGGATTGCAAAGATGGTTTGCTAGCTAGGTATATAAACGGATCATCTATAAAGGATGACAATCATCTTCTGTATCTTTTCACACAGGCAAATATACATAATCAGCTAATATGATATTACATTACTAATCCACAACTTAAGACCTTCACTGCTGTTTCTAATGTTTAATATCTTACTAGAGCACAATGGAGCTGAATGATGCAAACCTTCAGACCCTCACAGAATTTATGCGCAAAACTCTGGACCCTGATCCATCTGTGAGACGTCCAGGTACTGGAGCTCAGACTAATGCTTGATCAGTCACAATGCATACTTGTATTCAGTAAGTTATCATTGTTTTTGACTGGAATGTGGTTATTTCATTTCAGCTGAAAAGTTTCTTGAGTCAGTTGAAGGGAACCAGAACTACCCAATATTGCTGCTTACATTGTTGGAGAAATCCCAAGACAATGTGATTCGGGTGTGTGCAGCTGTCACCTTTAAAAACTACATCAAGAGGAACTGGCGCATAGTAAGTTATAGTTGCAGCTGTGTGAGTATTTTTTTAACCCGGTTGTTGAGTTGACATGTGTAACTTCATACCTAATGTCTCCCCCAGATTGAAGATGAACCAAACAAGATATCGGATCCCGACAGAACCACTATCAAAGCCAACATTGTCAATTTAATGTTGAGCAGCCCTGAACAGATTCAGAAACAGGTGAGTCTACTATGAGTAGGTAACATGTCTCAACTCCTTTCCAGCCAGACTAAGTCTGGTTTGAATCACTTTCCATTATCCTTTAGGTCAGTTGTTTTACAAAATCGAAAAGGAGATTTTCAGAGAAGGGTTTGTTTTTCTTTGATCTTCCAGTTGAGTGATGCCATTAGCATCATTGGCCGAGAGGACTTCCCTCTCAAATGGCCGGACCTCCTGACTGAGATGGTGACTCGCTTCCAGAGCGGAGACTTCCACATCATCAATGGAGTACTCCGTACTGCGCATTCTCTTTTCAAGAGGTGAACCCCCGCGGAATGATGAGTGGTCATCTGAAAGGATCTATTTGGATCTTTTTAAACGACCCTTGCACTGATTATTTGTTTTCCCAGGTATCGCCATGAGTTTAAATCAAACGAACTGTGGTTGGAGATTAAACTGGTGTTGGACACGTTTGCCAATCCACTTACTGAACTTTTCAAGGTTAGCGGTGGTTACACAGCGAATCACCTTTTAATATGCATGTATATCACATATCAACAGACTTGCTTTTATCTCACAGGACCTACATTATTTATACATTGCTCAGTCATTGTCTGCTATTGTTGTCCATTGTTTCCTTCAGGCCACCATTGAGCTGTGTCAGACCCATGCGGCAGATATCAATGCTTTGAAGGTCCTCTTCTCATCCCTGACGCTGATCTCAAAGCTTTTCTACAGTCTCAACTTCCAGGTGCACCCCCGCCTTTTACTGGCTTCACACCATATGAAAACGTTGTTTTACGGGATTTGGAATTTCACTGTTGAGTAATCACTTGTCTCTGCTCTCATAGGACCTTCCAGAGTTTTTTGAGGATAACATGGAGACCTGGATGTCCAATTTCCATAACTTATTGACCTTGGATAACAAGCTACTACAAACGGATGTGTGTAGACATTAGTGTTAACTGCACCATCACTGTGAAGTGCTCAGTTTATTTTTTATTTTATCAGGGTTTCTACCTTTTTTTAAATTCTATTATCTCAACAGGATGAAGAGGAGGCAGGTCTTTTGGAGCTGCTCAAGTCTCAGATCTGTGACAATGCTGCTCTGTATGCCCAGAAGTATGATGAAGAGTTCCAGCCTTACCTGCCTCGCTTTGTTACCGCTATCTGGAACCTGCTGGTCTCCACTGGCCAGGAGGTCAAGTATGACCTGGTGAGCCTTCTGTCATTACATTAATGTAACTGCAAATGGTTGTGTTCTTTTGAAGTGTTTAAATGCCCGGTCAGTTAAGAGCTAACCGGAGTTCCACCATGGTTGACTGTCAACTGTTGCATCCTTATGAATATGCTCCACATGTAGAGTTGTCACAGTATTGGTTCGGCAGTGTCTGGGTGCTATGTTGCAAAAGTTAGGAGCTGCTGTCCACACCTAAAATTTTCTACAGGTGTCTTCAAACGTTTGATTCTTGGGCTGACAATTTGTGCCCCCCTTATAACATTACTGTTTCATTTTTGAGGGCATTTTGTATGTTTGGTCTGCTTCTACTTCCCCTGCTGCACTTCTTTAGGATTTTGAGGGTTTTCTCCCTTTTGGGCCATTCAATTGTAGCTTTGCTTGTGTGTTTTTGGGTCATTATCCTGATGTTAAGGCCCCATGTTTGGTTCAGCTTTTTGAGATGGGGCCTCACATTCTTCGCTATACTGGTACAATATGGATATCAGTTTTGACTCTGTGATGACAAGTTGGCCAGGGCCTAGGCAGTGGTAGCAAAGCAGCCCTGCCTTCATGCTTTCATGGCTGTTCTTTGATTTTTCTGATTTTTCAAAGACAGTTTTCACCAAACAACTTCATACTGGCAACTGTGCCTGCTGAGTCCTCTTCCTATCAGTGCATGTATCCAGCTGTATTATGATTGAATGTGTCTAATATTTCCACTTCTGTATTATCCAGGATTTGATTTCCTTTGGCCTTGTATTCCAAAATAAATTAGATTTGGTTCTCAAGTCACTTACCTGATTAAATAATAATTAAATTAATAATACTTTTCCTCTTTTGTGATGTATAGCTTGTGAGCAATGCGATTCAGTTCCTGGCGTCTGTGTGTGAAAGGCCTCATTACAAGCATCTGTTTGAAGACCAGAACACACTTACCAGCATCTGTGAGAAAGTCATTGTCCCCAACATGGAGTTCAGAAGTAAGCTGAGACCTTCATACTGTCTTTGATGTTAATCTGTACACCCTTGGACCTAAATCAGCTCACTGTCTGATACTGACGCGTGGTGTTCCACTTCCAGGTGCTGACGAGGAGGCCTTTGAGGACAACTCTGAGGAATACATTCGTCGTGACCTGGAAGGCTCCGGTAACGACCCGACCTTGGAAGCGTACCTGCGTTAAGACTGACTGCTGCCTAGATTGACCCCGTCTGTTCTGTTGCCTCCCTGCAGACATAGACACTAGGCGCAGGGCCGCCTGTGACTTGGTGAGAGGCCTGTGCAAGTTCTTTGAGGGCCCGGTCACAGCCATCTTCTCTGGTTATGTGAATTCCATGCTCGGGGAGTACGCCAAGAACCCAAGGATGAACTGGAAGCATAAAGATGCCGCCATATACCTGGTCACATCGCTGGCTTCTAAAGCCCAGACGGCAAAGGTATGGTCTGGTATATGGTATTATACCCGTCGTATTTAAATATTCATTTAACATCTGATGGATTATAAAAATGTCTTGCAGTAGAGACATTGAGCAATTTATGCTGTCTTTTTCAGCATGGAATAACGCAAGCAAACGAGTTAGTGAACCTCACAGAATTCTTTGTGAATCACATTCTCACAGACCTGAAATCCCCAAACGGTAAGTTAAGGATTGAACAAAAACAACTGGTGAATGAGTTTGCTGTAAAAGCTGCGGAGTACTGTGTCTAACCTTATACACGGTCTACTCTGTTCTGTTTTAGTTAATGAATTCCCGGTGTTAAAGTCTGATGCCATCAAATACGTCATGATCTTCAGGAGTCAGGTAGGATGACATCTTTTTTTTTTATGGCTGTCTACAAATGTAAAATTCATTGTTTAGCCCAATTACTGAGTCTAATTAACCACTCGTTTTCTGTCCCCTCCTACAGCTTCCCAAAGAGCAGCTGCTGCATGCTGTGCCTCTGCTAGTGGCCCACCTGCAGGCGGAGAGCACAGTAGAGCACACATATGCTGCCCATGCTCTGGAGAGGCTATTCACCATGAGAGGCCCTAACAACTCCACACTGTCAGTACAAACTTGTTGTGATGATCTTAACATACTAACCAAACCCGGGAAAGTTGAAATGCCCATTAAACATTGAGAAATACTTCATTTGCTGCATACCTGGGAGTTACCCAGCTACACTTAAAATTGTTAGACATCGACTTCAGCTTCCTATAAGTTAATGAGCTGTTCAATTTACAGTTCCCTTAGTGTGAAACTTTCCTGTCTCCTGTTTAGTAGTGATTAATAACACGCCACATGTTTCAGCATCACTCCGGCAGAGATGGCCCCCTTCACAGAACAGCTGCTCAACAACCTGTTTAAGGCCCTTGCTCTGCCTGGCTCTTCAGAGAACGAATATATTATGAAAGGTGGGAGCGTGTGGTCCCGAAGCTGGAACCTTTTTGTTTTTTATGTGTCTGACCTGGTCCTTGTCTTTTGTCCTGACATCTTCCATTCTGTTCCAGCCATCATGCGCAGCTTTTCACTCCTCCAAGATGCAATTGTTCCTTACATCCCCACTCTTATTGGCCAGCTCACTCACAAGCTCCTCCTGGTCAGCAAGGTAGGCGGCACCCTTGTTCCTTGTCTGTACTGCTGTACATATGTTCTCAGTCAGTTTATTAAGTATGCCAATCTCGGTTTCCCCCTACTTTCCCCCCAACGGTGGTGGGGTGTAGCAAGCCGACACGCCGCCATCAATGATACAAAAAGCTTGATGTGTGAAATGCTAGAATGTCCTCACTGTACACCAAAATGCTTTTTCGTAACATTATTTGACAATACTTCACAATATTATATTACCATTGTTACCTAATAATAACCAAACTACACTCTCAATTAGCCATTCTCTAAAACTGTTCATGAATTGCCTCCCAGACTCCTAATACATGCCACTAGCTAATAATTAATCATATTAATATGAATTACAGTGTACAGTATTGTGTTTTGCATTGGGGGTTGAAGAGGGGAAGAAAATAGTTTTGCTGGATGTAGCACACAGTGCCCCATGAAAATTAACAGCAATGACATCTAAATAGGATTCCTTTTATATTGGATAAATAACTTAAACTCTAACCTAGTGAGCTCTACCTTGTCCACTACACACTATATAGACACACTGCTGACGTATTTTCATTTGAAGGCAAAATGTCTGCTGCGAAATCTGTTTCCAGAGTGACTAATCTATTGTAGCTATCAAGTGGTGACAGTTGGTTAGCTAGCTTGCTTCTTACCTTTGATTGTCGCTCAGACGATGGCTATCTTCATATCAGTGTTCCAGCCACTTCCTGACAGTTCAACGCAGAAGTGCTTGTGCACAGACGCAGCCAGTGTACGTTTCTCTGACCCCACTCGCTAGTTGGATGCTCCAAACATGGGGTGCAGGGTGTTGTTGCTCTGCTCTGATGCTCATGTGCTGGTAAACTGGGCAATGGTAAACTGCACTTGGCTTGAGGGGGCGAAAAATTGGATTTCATTACAATATTGTTTGTCATTTTTGTGTCGCCTCAAGACGCTTTGTATTCGGAAGTAATAGCGGACTTGTTTGTTTGGCCACTGTTGCCTTGTGAATGTGACAGGGGAGGATATCATGTTAAAAAAAATAGTCTGCTACTCTAGAAAGGTGCTTCAGTGCCAGTGTAGATTGACCAAAGTATAATTTTTTTGTAATTTTTTTTATTTGCATTATGTTTCCTTCAGAACCCCAGCAAGCCACACTTTAACCATTACCTGTTTGAGTCGCTGTGCCTGTCCATCCGTATCACCTGCAAGGCGAACCCAGCAACTGTGGGCAGCTTCGAGGAGGCCCTCTTCCCAGTGTTCACTGAGATCCTGCAGAATGATGTACAAGGCATGTTATGCTCTTAACCCTTGGATCCTTTGGATGGTTTGGAAGGCCATTCTCTGCACTTCATAGATGCACGCTTGCTAACCAGTTTAAAAGTTGCCATCTGATTCATTGCCCTTACATTTCCTTTTTTTTTTTCTCCAGAGTTTGTACCGTATGTTTTCCAGGTGATGTCCCTGCTTCTGGAGATCCACACCAGCTCCATCCCCAACTCCTACATGGCCCTGTTTCCCCACCTGCTGCAGCCTGTGCTGTGGGAACGCACTGGCAACATCCCCCCTCTGGTGCGCCTGCTTCAGGCTTACCTGGAGAAGGGGGCTGTCACCATAGCTAGCTCTGCTGCTGACAAAATAGTGAGTAATAGCAGTGTTAAGAGGACCTGTGCTGTATCTACTGCTATAGAAAATAATTTAACTACTGCTGTGCGCCTTCAATTTGTGATCTGTTGAATTCCTCTCCCTGCAAAGCCTGGTCTGTTAGGAGTATTCCAGAAGCTCATAGCCTCCAAGGCCAACGACCACCAAGGTTTCTACCTTATGAACAGCATCATAGAGCACATGCCTACGTGAGTCAACCGCCTACACCTGCTTGCCATCTAACCCATGATTTTGCGACCTCTCCTACAGGGCGCCCAGCTGGCCCGTGGCTTTGATCGATATTAGAGCTCACTCAGCTGGTTCACATAGAAACCTAATTAAAACTTCATTCATCAGTTGAGCAAGTTCAGGGCTGCAACATTTTCATGTGTTTGAGAACCACTTCTGTGGGTTTCCTCGCTATTGTGAGAACTTTCCAAAAAATTCACATGGGTTATCTGTCAATAATTTTGCTCGCTTTACCACTTTTGCAGGGAATCCATTGTGCAGTATAGGAAACAGATCTTCATCCTGCTTTTCCAGAGGTTGCAGAGTTCCAAGACCACCAAATTCATCAAGAGTAAGTTGAAAATACTGTTGACATGTTTCATTTAAGGTACACTTGGAACAACACACATCCTTTTGTTATACTGTGTTTTGTATTTGCTTTATTAGATTTGTCAATGCAGTAAATTATAACACATCTTTTAAATTAATTCCCCCAACAGGTTTCATGGTGTTTATTAATCTATATGGTGTCAAGTATGGGGCCATTGCTCTGCAGGAGATATTTGACAGCATACAGCCCAAGTAAGTCTGTTGTGAGATTATGTATCATTCATTTTGTCTGTCCGTTACTGTGAAACTAGACCAGAGACAGAGTGAGAGACTTAACGTCATATCACCATCAATGGTTTTAGATCTGCTACAATGGAAATGAAACAAACCGATATAAACATCAGTGAAGAAATAGGAGTGTCTAGTTTTGTACACAAATCCCTTATCTACAACAACGCACTCCAGCAGTATTCGGGCTGCTCCAGTACTATGCTCCTGTTAGTTGGTTGGGTATGCAATTTGAAACAACATAGTGAACAACCTCATTATGAGTCTAATCTGTTTTAAAAAAATAAATTCTGAAGCTGTGTCAAATTGTAATTATTAGCTGCTCATATACAGCCTATATATAGATATTTTCTTGTGTGCTGAGTGTGTATATCTCTAAGCACATGCTTATGTGGAGCACCTCACTGAAGACAAGTATGATAAGTTAGATGTTCCAGGTTGTGATTGGTCCAGTCATTTCAAGGGATTGCATACACCTGTCCAGATGTACAGAGACAGTGATTGTGATCCCCTTCTCAAGTGGATTTTTACCCGTCACATTGCCTTGATTTAAATGATTGAATTGCAAATATATTTCATAGCAATTATCTATGATCTAATTTCACTCCTGTGGTGAAATGGAGGTGCCTAAAGAATTGCCACTTGAGAAGTTTGGGGACAAACAATATTCTGCTTGATTCAGTTCAAGGCTGTCAGTATTTGACTTAATTTGGGAATGGTCTTACTGTAATATATAAAGAGATGTTCAGTGCTTGGTCATCTCTTCCTTGTAGGATGTTTGGGATGGTGCTAGAGAAGATAGTCATTCCAGAGGTGCAGAAGGTATCTGGCCCGGTGGAGAAGAAGATCTGTGCTGTAGGAATCACCAAGATACTCACGGAGTGCCCTGCCATGATGGACACGGAGTACACTAAACTCTGGTATGAAGCCGTCTTGGGCTGTTACTCATCATGTTTCTGCTAAATGATTTGCTGAATTGTTTGTACTTTTCTTCAGGACACCCTTGCTCCAGGCCCTGATTGGTCTGTTTGAGCTACCAGAGGATGATAGTATCCCTGATGACGAGCACTTCATTGACATTGAGGACACGCCTGGTTACCAGACGGCATTCTCCCAGTTGGCATTTGCTGGAAAGAAGGAGCATGATCCCATTGGCGAGGCAGTCAACAACCCCAAGCTCCTGTTAGCCCAGTCCCTCCACAAGCTCTCCACTGCCTGTCCTGGAAGAGTATGTTGATACATTAAAATGCTCTTACACTGGGCTATGTTAGTGGCAGTTGGTTTCTTTTTTCAGGCATTGTATTTACTGGACAGGACTTAACTCCAATACTCTGACAATATATTCACACTGAATTGATCGGTGCAAGTTATCTGTAATGAGGTATCTGTTATGGAAGGGTTGTTCAACTAAAAATAATATATGACCATTGATTTTTCACATGAGTGTGATGCCAATTCAAAGCAGGCTAAAAGAAACCTTGTAGCGTGACACGGACCAAAGTGGCTGAGATTGTATGTTTGGGATGCGAGGACAGATGTCCATTGTATCGGGCAGCTGGACAAATTGAACGTTTCCTCAAGTGGGACAGTAGTTAAAGAATGAGCTGTGTTGTTTTAGCTGATTTCATTATTGGTTTGTTATGCTATTCATGAAGAGGTTTTAACCACACAAAAGAACTGTTAGGAAACTTGATAAATTATTTTTGCTATTGAGCTTCTGTTGGTAAAGCAAATCCACCCCTGCCAACTGATTGTAACAGAAGGACATCACAGGTCCTTGATCTGTACTATACAGAAATGCTATTTCGGCTGTTAAGCAGATGATTAATCTCATGTTCTCCTGTTGACAGGTCCCGTCTATGTTGAGCACTAGCCTTAATGCTGAGGCCCTCCAGTATTTGCAGGGTTACCTCCAGGCCGCCAATGTACAGCTTGTGTGAAGACGGACAATTCTTTCTCACTGCTGCAAAATGGAGACAATGACACACAGCACACTGACTGGGCGCTCTGTCACTAAAGGGCCACACCAAAACAGAGACAGACTCACCAGGACTGAATGGACAGAAGACCGATTGCTTTACTGATGGTAGACAGTGAGTTGACCTGTTTACCTACGAATTGGGATTTTTAAGGGTTTTTAAATGTAGTGTTAAAATAAATGACAGTGAGTTCGCATAAAGAGCGTCTCAATTGTTTTTGGGACAACGGAGTCTCCTGTATTGGCCTGCAGTGAGGTTATAGCAAATTGAGCATGGCTGGCTTCACCAACACTCAGCTGTGTGAACATCATGCCTCAATATGACTAATGTATCTGCTTGTTTGTTGATTGTCATAACATGTGATTGCACATGACCGTATTCTAGGACATGCATTGAAAACCCCAACCCAGCGACTGACATTTACAGCACACTGGAGTTAACTGGCTGAAGTGGACTCTTTGGCTGTTTTCAAAATCAAACGGGAAATGTTTCTTTTTCCTTGTTTTTCAATCGATTCTCTTGGTTTTTACAGTTACGGGAGACAAGGTTCTGGTACCTAATCATAATGCTTCATTTTTTTCCCTTTGCATGTAGTTGTAGCATTGTATTTATGTCTGGTCTTAGTTTTCTCATTGTCTGAATGTGAATAAAGAGGCACTTGTATACAACCTGAGCTGGCAGTTACAAATCTTGTCAAACCAATATCAGCTAATTGTGCTTAAAAAAAACAACTTGTATACTGAACCGAAATTTAAGCACAACATAGTACATAGTAACGCTGTTTCATGAGTTGAAATAAAATAACTGATATGTTTCATATGCACAGTGCTTATTTCTCATTCTATAACATTACCAATAATGTCGTCATTAACTGTATCAAAGTGAACTTTTAAATACTTTCCCTTTGTATTTATATTTTTGTTCAGTATGCTTTAAATGAAATATATATCATAAATCTAAAGGACCCTAATTTCTTATGGTGAATCATTTACATGTTTTCAAACGGTAGGAATAGCTCAGGTTGTGGAAATATTTTCTTGACACCTAGATGCATGTACAGCTCTGGAAAATGTAAGAGACCCCTGCAAAATTCATCTCTGGTTTTACTGTTCATAGGTATGTGATTGAGTAAAAGGGACAGTTTTGTTCTATTCTATAAACTACTGAAAACATTACTACCAAATTCCAAATAAAAATATTGTCTGAGTGTCTATTTGTAGAATATAACTTATCCAAATAACCAAAAGTTATGCATTGTTTTCAGACATCAAATACAGTGAGAGGGAAAGATATTTGATCCCCTGCTGATTTCATATGTCTGCAAAATCATCAGTCTAATTTTAATGGTTGGTTTATTTGAACAGTGAGAGGCAGAATAACTAAAAATCCCACAAAAGTTGATACATTTATTTGCTATTATATGAGGGAAATAAGAATTTGATCCGCTCTCAAAGATTTCAGGCTCCCAGGTGTCTTATATAGGTGACAAGCTGAGATTAGGAGCACACTTAAAGGAAGTGACTGTATAAAATACACCTGTCCACAGAAGCAATCAATCAATCTGATTCCCAACTATCCACCATGGCCAAGACCAACGAGCTGTCCCAAGGATGTCAGGGAAAAGATTGTAGACCTACTCATGGCTGGAATGATCTACAAGACCATCGCCAATCAGCTTTGTGAGAAGGTTGGTGCGGTTATTCGCAAATGGAAAGAACTTAAAGTAACTGTCAATCACAACCGCAAGGTCCCCCTGCTGAAGAAAACACATGTACAGGCCCGTCGGTGGTTTGCCAATGAACATATGATTCAAAGGAAAACTGGGTGAAAGTGTTGTGGTCAGATGAGACCAAAATCCAGCTCTTTAGCGTCAACTCAACACTCCATGATAGGAGGAGGAGGAATGCTGCCTATGACCCCAAGAACACCATCCTCACTGTCAAACATTATGCTTTTGTGGATTTTTTTGCTGTTGTTATACTCTCTCACTGTTCAACTAAATAAACCATTAGAATTATGGACTGATCATTTATGTCAGTGGTCAAACATACAAAATCAGCAGGAGATCAAATAATTTTCCCTCACTGTAATGCTAAAAAAACAAATTCATATTCATTTTTCAACAACAAAATACTTCTGTTCTGGCTTAGGAAGAGTTGATAAATCAGTAGTTGGTGGAATAACCCATATTTTTTATCTCATCTTTCATGCATCCACCAGTCTGTCACATTGCTGTTGGGTGACTCAGTCCTGACACAAATTCAAGTAGCTCTACTTTGTATGATGGCTTGTGATCAGCTATCTTCCTATTGATCTAATTACAGAGGTTTTCAATGGAGTTCCAGACTGGAGATTGGGCTGGCCATGACAGGGTCTTGATCTGGTGGTCCCTCAACCACACCTTGATTGACCTGACTGTGTGGCATGGAGTATTGTTCTGCTGGAAAAAACATTACTCAGAGATGGGGAACATTGTCAGAGCAGAAGGAAGCAGGTGTTCTTCCAGGATAATCTTGTACCTGGCTTGATTCAAGTGTCCTTCAATGGCACGTGCCTGATTCCAGCCTTGCTCAAGCATTCCCAGATCATCACCGATCCTCCACCTAATTTCACAGTGGGTGCGAGACACTGTGGCTTTTAGGTTTCTCCAGGTCTCCGTCTAACCATTAGACAACCAGGTGATGGGCAAAGCTGAAGATTTGACCCGTCAGAGAAGACAACCTTATTCCTTCCCTCTACGGTCCAATCCTTATTGTCTTTGGAAAACTTCAGCCTGGCTCTTCTTTGCTTCTCATTGATGAAGGGCTTTTTTTCGAGCTTTGCACGACCTCTGCCCTGCCCCTAGGAGCCTGTTTGCAAACAGTCCTTGCCGTGAACTTCACCACAGCTGCTGTTTGCCATTGTTTTCGTATGTCACTTGATGTCATCCTACGGCTGTGGAGCGACATTCCAATGAATTGACGGTCATCACGGTCAGTGGACAGTTGTTTTCACCCTCTGCCAGTCTGTAGCTTTGTTGACCACCACCACAGCAGTGTTTTTTTTATACTTTTGCTTGTTAAATTAGATTTGATTCATCACCTAATCAGTACCTCATTAAGTAAAATGAGGTGTGCCTGTGTTGGAATTAAACAGACACTGGAATGTAATGGCTGCCATACATGTAGAGATGCTGAGTGGATTCAATTCTTTCCAGAGCTATATTGGTATTTTCTGACAGGTTGTTGTAGTACTCCGCTCCCTCCCATAGAGGGTGCTAGATAACAGAAAATGACAGTGGGTGTGTGATGATGCTGGCCAAGTTGAGTCTCTACTAATTTTGCATCCAGCCCACATTAGTGTCTACAATAAAGTTGGGCCAGAGTGTATTTAATGCTAACCAGGCCTTTGTTTGCGAAACAATTTATGGGTTAGTGAGACATGAAAAGTTACTGTTACAGTAGTCAGTGGTGAGGAAATGATACAAAGGCCAATTGACAGCAGAATGTGGATATGGATCCTTTTCCAATGTAGATTGTTGTATCATCATCTGTTTCAGAGGTATTCTGATCCTACCTAATGACAGTGATATTCAAATATGGCCCTGGAACACAGTTTCACTCTATTTTTTTTATTGCAAACCCCAAATCAGGGATTTAGACGTGGAACACTAGGTGGGTACAATTATTGATCAGGTAGATAAGAAGGATATGTCCTTTAGAGGTTTGCAATGGATAAATGTAGTGGTACTGGCTTTTAGGGAAATATTTGTAAACCATGGCCTTATGAGGTCTGGCCAAATGAACCACCTTGTTTTTTGGGTCTTCATCAGTCCTATATTTGACTGTAACAGTGAAAACATTAGAACTGGCATCAACAACCAAGATGGAATTGTGTGGGGCATCTGATAGTTTCTTTCTTCAAAGAAATAGACTGTATGACACATTTTTCTGCATATTGAAATTCAGTGTAATTATTGAACAGATTGGGTAAGACGTGATAACAAAAACACTGAGGAGGTTTCTTCAGTCATGCTGTTATAAAACATATATTTTTTTGTTAATATGTACTTTGGAAGTAACATTTGTGCATTTAACTTAGCGCTTCATGGTTTTTATTTGGCGTACAGGACTCACAGTCATGACTAAAACATGAATTCCAGGAGTCTGTAGAATACCCTTATTTTATCATTTCAGATCAGAACAAATGGTTAGAAACAGACACATTATTTTCTTTTAAGTGTACAGTTAGGCTGTACACAATATTTTGGCTGTTTGCCCAAATATATCTTTGTTACTGATAAATAATGAGTATGGGCTTAAAGTCCAGTCTCTCTGCTTTTATTTGAGGGTATTCATATGCAAATTGGAGGAAGGGTTTATGAATTAGAGCTCTTTAATATGTAGCCCCTTATTTTTTAAGGGATCAAAAGGAATTGGACAATTGACTCAAAAGCGGTTTCATGGACAGGTGTGGGCTATTCCTTTGTTATTTTTTCAGCAATTAAGCAGGTGAAAGGTCTGGAGTTGATTCCAGATATTCACATTTGGAAGCTGTTGCTGTGAACCCACTACACTTGGTCAAAAGAGATCTCATTGCAAGTGAAACACGCTATCCTTAGACTGCCAAAAATCCATCAGAGAGATAGCAGGAACATTAGGATTGGGCAAATCAACAGTTTGATACGTTGAGAGAAAATGTCCAGGTCAACCATTAAGAGAAGACTTCAAGAGAGCAAATACAGAGAGTTCAACACAAGGTGCAAACCGTTCATAACCCTCAAGAATAGAAAGGCCAGATTGGACAAAAAACATCTAATAAAGCCAGCGCAGTTCTGGAACAGCATTCTTTGGACAGATGAAACAATGATCAACCTGTACCAGAATGATGGGCAGACAAAGTATGGAGAAGGCTTGGAACGGCTCATGATCTGAAGCACACCACATCATCTGTAAAACACGGTGGAGGCAGTGTGATGGCATGGACATGCATGGCTTCCAATGGCACTGGGTCACTTGTGTTTATTGATGATGTGACAGAAGACAAAACTGGCCAGATGAATTCTGAAGTGTAAAGGGATATATTGTCTGCTCAGATCCAGAAACATTGAGTTGATTGGACGGCACTTTAATTTACAGATGGACAATGACCTAAAACATACTGTGAATGCAACCCAGGAGTTTAAGGGAAAAAAGAGGAATGTTCTGCAATTGCCGAGTCAATTGCTCGATGAAAACCCGATCGTGCATGCATTTCACTTGCTGAAGACAAAACTTAAGGCAGAAAGACCCATGAACAAACAAAAACAGAAGACAGCTGCAGTAAAGGCCTGGCGAAGCATCACAAAGGAGGGAACCCAACATTTGGTGATGTCCATGTGTTCCAGACTTCAAGCATTCATTGCCTGCAAAGGATACTCGACAAAGTATACAAAATGAAAATTTTAATTACGATTGTGTTAATTTGCATCTCCATGTTCCATTGTATCTCGGTTCTTTTAACTAATTTCCATTGTGGTGGAGCCAAAATAATGAAAATTATTTAAGTGTCCAAATATTTATGGAACTAACTATATACTTTGTTGGTATCAATCTTTGACTAACCCTAGCTCTGAACTCATACAACCCCACACCACAAGGTCAAATGTTTTTTAGTTAAACATGTAAACATACACACTCCAAACATACACAATCATGTAAATACACAAGCTTCTATTCAATTATTAACTTTTATTTAGTGTTAATTAAGTGTACATTTTGTTTTTGCTATTTGCCAGAAATATTTAGGTTCTGTGTGTCACTGGTTGTTAGTGACAAAACCACAGAACACCACAGAGACAAGAGCCTATAAAGTCAACAGTTAAAAATTCTGATACTATACAAAGAAAACAAGACTCACAAAGGACAGCATAGAAAGCTGTATAATAAAGTAACGGTGACAATTAATTTCCTGAATAGTGAGGGAAATTGTTGAGCTTGGCTGCATCTGTTGGTGTGGCAGTTTGTGATGATTAAAGAAAATGATAAATGAAGTAAATTATAAATTGTGCTTTTTGGGACGTATTTACAATACATAACAATGATGTTAATGAGTCTGGTGGAGAATATAATTTGCTTTCTCCTAGAGAATGCCCAGTTTCAACAACATATTTTTCGAAAATATGCATTAATATAAGTAAAAAAATAGGACATAAAAAAGCAGCCTTCATACAGTCATACCGGTACCAGTGTGGTATCATACAATACTTGTGTAAAAAAAGAGCCCCTGGGGTCCTGCTTCCTGTTCAATTTGACAGTTCCATGTGTGTATGAGCTCTGCTGTAGTATTTCATGTGCGTCCCTGACTTTTGTACAATCATTCAAGCATACAGCCTCTGATTTCCCCATCCCCAGCTTGGCTTCAGTGTGTTAATGCCGTGCTATACATGAATATCCATGCTCCACCAAGGAGACTACCGTGTGATTCTACAATGATTCATTTTGATTTCAGTTTGTACAGGAGTATACACTTCTCATGCAGTGGGCCTGGTTCTCATGCACTTAAACCGATGCTACTGAGTGTCCCACTTACAGCAGCAGTGACATTTTTTTCTGAAAGTGAATTGTTGGGGCTTGAGTAACTAATTCTGACATCAAGATTAGATTCCACTGGGAAATGTGAAGGCCTTCATGTCATCATCCTGAGACAGATGAAGCAGGCATATAATAATAGCAACACTTTGAGCCATCATTTTGTGAGGATAATAATAATACACCTTGCAATAATAGAACAATAGAGGCCTCCTGTCTTTCCTCCGCGTCATACATTTACATTTTAGTCATCTAGCTGAAGTTCTTATCCAAAGCAGTTTAGAGGAGCAATTAGTGGGAACACTTTTGCTCATGGAATGCAATCTAGCCAACTTTCAGTCACTGATCACATCCCCTAACCACCAAGCTGTCTGACTAAGAAATCATATTAAGTAAATAGCAATATGTTTTTATATCAAAGAAACAACTTCATAGATAATAAAACAGATCTTTATTTAATGAGTCGTTATGGAAGTAATGCAACTGTGGCCAGTGAATTATTGGTCTCTACAGAGTGTAGAAGTCAAGTATCATACAATGCACTGTAATGCTTATTCAGTTAATTCCTCTTCTGACTAAACAGCCAAGTATTCAATCTTGTGAATGTAGCTACACATCAGGAGCAATAGTACAGATCTCTGTGAGAGCTACATATCAGGAGCAATAGTACAGATCTCTGGGAGAGCTACATATCAGGAGCAATAGTACAGATCTCTGGGAAAGCTACATATCAGGAGGAATAACACTGATCTCTGGGAAAGCTACATATCAGGAGGAATAACACAGATCTCTGGGAAAGCTACATATCAGGAGGAATAACACAGATCTCTGGGAAAGCTACATATCAGGAGGAATAACACAGATCTCTGGGA
>JACXGJ010000767.1:52500-106911 GCA_016801105.1 Esox niger | reverse complement strand
TCTCGCTGCCCCGCGGCTGTCGCCGCCCACGGAGGACTGGCCGCCGTTGACGCCGCCCACGGAGGACTGGCCGCCGTTGACGCCGCCCACGGAGGACTGGCCGCCGTTGACGCCGCCCACGGAGGACTGGCCGTCGTTGACGCCGCCCACGGAGGACTGGCCGCCGTTGACGCCGCCCACGGAGGACTGGCCGCCGTTGACGCCGCCGCCCACGGTTCAATGACAGTTACGTTAAATCTAATCTAAGTCAGATCATGAGGGCATGGTTACTCACTTGACAGTCTCAATTTGCTTTCCAGTCACCTGAAGTAACCCCCAGTGCACAGTCACATGTGGAAATACCTGCTGACCATATCTCCTCGCTCTCTAGACCATTCTGGCTGGTGGGGTATACCAGTCAATCAACAGCTAGCATAACAGGCAATGTTGAATTTAGACCGTGTTTGTCAGCTTGGTTGTACAATGGAGGGCTTAGACTGCTGCGCCACCAAGGACCACCCTTTTTTCTTGTTTAACTGCATTCATGGAGCTTAACATGCTCAAAACTGTGCAGAGGACTTTGGACTTCAGGAGGAGCCCCCCGACCTAGCCCCCATCACCATTCTTAACAACCCTGTGTCTAAAGTGGAATCCTTCAGATATCTGGGATCCACTATCTCCCAGGATCTATGTGGGATCCCAACATAGATGCCATCATTAAAAAGGTCCAGCAGAGGATGTACTTCCTGCACCAGCTTAAGAAGCTTAACCTGTCCAAGGAGCTACTGATCCACTTTAACACAGCCATCATCCAGTTTGTTCTCTGCACGTCCATCACTGTTTGGCTTGGATCTGTCAGGAAACTGGAAAGGAACAGACTACAACGGACAGGCGGAACTGCATGAAAGATCATTGGTGCCAACCTGCCCTCTATCCAGGATTTATACAAAACCAGAGTCAGTCAAAGGGCAGATCCATCACACCCTAGATACAATCTGTTCCAGCTGCTCCCCTCTGGTAGGTGCTACAGAGCACTGTACACCCAAATGAACAGACACAGGAACAGTTTCTATCCACAGGCCATCACTCTGATGAATTGTCAACTTCAGTCACCTGGTGCCGGGCACAATCCCTGTATAACCACCCAGTAACTCTGACCATAACATCCACCTGTCTACTACTTATTTATTTAAAATTCAGTGTTGTTCATGGTGTATATATACTGTATATCTTATCCACCTACCTCATGTACATTATACCTGCACTAAAAAATATTTATTCATTCCAGCATTGTTTGTACTCTGCTATATACAGATCACATCCACTGTGATTAAATAATAATACCTGCACAATAATGTTTTATTTCCAACACCCTTTACACCCTGCTCATTGCACTACTGTCTCACCAGTCTTACTATGTTGTTGTTTGGTTTATTTTGTGTATTCATGTGTACAGTATACTGCAGTTGGTGACTCTTGTTAAATCTTTATGCGTAAGCACATTGTGAGTCAAATTCCTTGTATGTGTACATATACCTGGTCAATAAAGCTGATTCTGATTCATCTGGTGTCACAGATTAGTCACTGATTTGAGGGATTGGATAAACTCTGTGGGTTATTCAAGATTGTCCCTCCAGGACCAACAGCAGACTAGTTGTACAGTAAGGACTTTCTGGGTCTGGATCACAGTCCCTTTTTTCCATTCCCTCTCTTGCTTGCTCTTTTTGTCTCTCCACACCTCAGTTGGAGGCAATGGGATGTTGGCTCTTGTTTGAAGTGTAAAATACCCACAGGGCTGCATCCCACCTTCCATCCCTGTTTTTCTTTTTCTAAACAACTTATGTTTCAAAGTCCGATTGTGGAAAATAAATAACAGCGGAAGACTCCGAATTAAGTGCTTTTGTACCCCAGTGGGAAGTATAGCCATTGATGTCGCTGCAGAAACTTGGACCCACAACAACCACTAATATTGAGCGGATCTCTCAGCTCAATAACTTTGTGATAAAGTGCTGTTTCCTATTTTTTTATCTGCATAAAAAAACCTCCATACATTACTAATGTCAATCAACAACTGGAACGGGAAATCTGCCAGACTGCAGAGGGTATGTTATTGCATACAGGGGGTGCATAGTTATCTGGCACAGTCCCACAAATACCTCACTGTAGTAGATGCCATTGTTCTCCAAAGACACAATTCAGACACAAAAACAGTCACAGATCAACAACTGCCTGTCAATACATATATTAAAAGAGAACCTATCTATATTATTCCACATCTTTATGGGCTACAGACAGGTTAACCATGAACATGTGAAGTTGGTTTATTCCTAACCAACTTGGCTTTCTATGCACTGATAAACTCCATCTACTACACAAATTAAATGACATGTTTGTCAGAATGAATGAAATGCATATTAAATGCTTTGTATTCAGTGAATCCTAGCTAAATTGCCATGTCCCCAACCATTTTCAATCACATTCAGTTAGATCATCATTTACAAAATATTTTAATAATATTTATAACTATGCATGTAATAATCTATAGTGACTATAAATGGTCTAAACACCCCTGTTAAAATGCCAGGTGTTTTTGATGTAAAACATTTTGACAAAGATAAATCATGTCCAAACCTTTTCAACCTTTAATGTGACCTATAACATGAACAATTCAATTGAAAAACAAACTGAAATCTTTGACTGGGGAACATTTTAAACTAACAATAACATGGTTGCATAAGTATGCACACTCTTAAACTTATTCTTTGTTGAAGCACCTTTTGATTTTATTACAGCACTCAGTCTTTTTGGGTAGGAATCGATTAGCAGGGCACATCTTGACATAGCAATATTTGCCTACTCTTCTTTTCAAAAGCGCTCTAAATCTGTCCGATTGCGAGGACATCTCCTGTGCACAGCCCTCTTCAGATCACCCCACATATGTTCAATTGGATTCAGCTCTGGGCGCTGGTTGGGCCATTCCAAAAATCTATGCTTTTGTGGATTTGGATGTGTGCTCTCCCAGATTTGTTCAGTCTATCAAAAATAACACGTCATTATTGCCACCAAGTAAATCAATCGGTAGTATCGATATTTTTGGTAACAAAATGTTTATTAACTTGTCGATAATTGCCATCCTTGTCAAAATGTTGACAATTCGATGTTCTCGCTCCTATTTCCAACTTGCATGAATTTCATCAAAGTAACTCAATGTGACACAGTAGTGCCTATGATCCTATATGCCTGTATGCACTCACAGCAATGTCTGGGCACACTCCTGATGAGACAACAGATGGTGTCCTGGGGGATCCCTTCCCAGCTCACATCAGTGAGCTCCTGGACAGTCTGTGGTGCTATTTGGTTGGTGCTACTTGGCGGCATCGGATGCACCGATACATAATGTGCCAGAGGTTCTCAACTGGATTCAGGTCTGGGCAACGTGAGGGCCTTTCAATGGCATCAATGCCTTTTGTCATTCAGGAACTGGCTACACTCTCTGGCCGCGTGAGGCCGGGCATTGTACTGCACCATGAGGAACCCAGGGCTCACTGCACTAACGTAAGGTCTGACGATGAAGATTTCTGACCCACTGGCAAACCGGTTATGCTGGATAATGTTGTAGGCAGCATAACATTCACAACCGCGTCTCCAGACTCTTTCACGTCTGTCACATGTGCTCAGTGTGAACATGTTCTCATCTGTGAAGTGAACAAGACACCAGTGGCGGAATTGCCAATTCTGAAGTTCTCTGGTGTACGCCAATTGAGTGGCATGGTGCTGGACTGTGAACACAGGTCCCATAAGATCAGTAGTTCCCAAACCTCTCCTGGGGCCCCCTTAGCCATTCCATTGATTAGATGTATCCCAGAGCTAGCACACCTGATTCAACAGGTAAGGGTTTGTTAATTTGTTAAGTTGATTAAGGTGTGCTAGCTCTGAGATACATGTAAAAGATGGAATGGCTGGGGGGGCCCCAGGAGAGGTTTGGGAACAACTGCACTAGATGACGTTGTGCTCTCATGCCACCCTCATGGACTCTGATTTGACAGTTCGGTCAGAAACATGCACACCAGTAGCCCGCTGGAGTTCATTCTGTATGGTTCGGGCAGTGCTTCTCCTGTTCCTCCTTGCACAAAGGAGATGCCGGTCCTGCTGCTGGGTTTAAGCCCTTCTACGGCCATGTCCAGCTCTCCTCGTGCAAAGGCCCATCTCAAGTATCTCCTCCACACTCTTGGGTCTGTACTGGGAGACACAGCAAATCTTCTTGCGATGGCACGTATGGATGTGCCATTCTGGAGGAGCTGAACTACCTGTGCAAACTGAATGGGCTGCAGGTAGATGCTACGAGTAGTGACAAGGACACCAGCAAAATGCAGAACTCGAGAAAATAAGTCATGTGGGATAAGGAGAGAGCAATTGACTGTGGCCACCACCTACAAACCCAATCCCTTTTAGGGGTTCTCTTGCTGTTGCCTGTTCAATACACCATGTCACTTTCATTTGCACCAAAACAGATGATATTGATTCACAATCGCTTATGCTTCCTAACTGGACAGACTGATATTCCTGAAGTGTAATTTCTTTGGTGTTAAACTGTGATGACAATGCTTTCCCTTAATTTTTTGGAGCATGGTGACAATGCTTTCCCTTAATTTTTTGGAGCATGGTGACAATGCTTTCCCTTAATTTTTAGGAGCAGTGTATATACATGCCATAATGAACAGCATTATGAACAGCAGCCAGAATCAGTATATCAGCCTATCCTCTCTCTTCTAATGAGACTGTGGAACGGATGAACAGACCTCCTGAGCTGATAAATTACCTGATGGTATTTTAATTTCAGAACACAAATTTCTGCCTACCAATAGGCTGTGATGCAGCTGAGCCTAGCAACGTAACAGATTTTTTTACAATAATGTTCCTACTGTAGCAATGCTGTATTGCTGCTGAGCAATACATTCCAAGCTGGCACCACTAAAGCTTGGGGTAACTGGCAAGGTAGCCAGTGATTTTTTTATTATTTATATTTATTTAAGTTGTTAGGGAATGAACTTCAGACTTTTTCAGTGAGGGTTAAAACAGAATCAGGAAGAATTGGTTCACGTACTCACCAGTAAACCATTGTATTTTAGCTAGCTGGCTGATAACTGATGTAATGTCACGTAAGTGTCATAGACTTACCTAGTCAAGGCAATTGAATTATGAGCTAATCAGCCAGTGGGCCGCGCAAAGGTTGGTTTATAATTACACTTACATGAGAAGGAAATAGTTAGAGTAGGAAAGCTTCACAGAAGTAGTAACTATACTATACAACTATACAATAAATATTATAGCTATGTATCCAGATCTGGGAAGATGTAGAAACAGAGTAGGGTCATGCTGGCAATATTCGAGATTCCGTTGAAACAATAAGAATTCTTTTTTTTTTGTTTAATTTCACACTATACTGTATATGGTAAAGATATAGAAAATTAAATAAATATCTACATATTAAAACAAATAAACTAAAGGAAAATTATATTTAAATAGTACTTCACAAAGGGTGAATAATATTCTACGGTGGAGCACATTGAGAAATGGAGATGGAGTAAACTATTGTAAACACTTAATTTTTTTAATGCGTTGAAGAATCCTTGATGATGTAATTATTGTTAATTTGCTGGGGTTCATTAGTTATATATGGGACTGTTGAGCTAAATCCAGCTACACTGTCCTTTCTACCTTCTCCCCCATTGCAACACATTATAATATACTGTACACGGGATACATACAGTGGGGCAAAAAAGTATTTAGTCAGCCACTAATTGTGCAAGTTCTCCCACTTAAAAAGATGAGAGAGGCCTGTAATATTCTTCATAAGCACACCTCAACTATGAGAGACAAAATGAGAAAAAATCCAGAAAATCACATTGTAGGATTTCTAATGAATTTATTGGTAAATAATGGTGGAAAATAAGTATTTGGTCAAAAACAAAAGTTCATCTCAATACTTTGTTATATACCCTTTGTTGGCAATGACAGAGGTCAAACGTTTTCTGTAAGTCTTCACAAGCTTTTCACACACTGTTGCTGGTATTTTGGCCCATTCCTACATTCAGATCTCCTCTAGAGCAGTGATGTTTTGGGGCTGTCGCTGGGCAAAACGGACTTTCAACTCCCTCAAAAGATTTTCTATGGGGTTGAGATCTGGTGACTGGCTAGGCCACTCCAGGACCTTGAAATGCTTCTTACGGAGCCACTCCTTCGTTGCCCGGGCGGTGTGTTGGGATCATTGTCATGCTGAAAGACCCAGCCACGTTTCATCTTCAATGCCCTTGCTGATGGAAGGAGGTTTTCACTCAAAATCTCACGATACATGGCCCCATTCATTCTTTCCTCTACACGGTTCAGTCATCCTGGTCCCTTTGCAGCCCCAAAGCTGTTTCCACCCCCATGCTTCACAGTAGGTATGGTGTTCTTTGGATGCAACTCAGCATTCTTTCTCCTCCAAACACAACGAGTTGAGTTTTTATCAAAAAGTTCTATTTTGTTTTCATCTGACAATATGACATTCTCCCAATCCTCTTCTGGATCATCCAAATGCTCTCTAGCAAACCTCAGATGGGCCTGGACATGTACTGGCTTAAGCAGGGGGACATGTCTGGCACTGCAGGATTTGAGTCCTTGGTGGCGTAGTGTGTTACTGATGGTAGCCTTTGTTACTTTGGTCCCAGCTCTCTGCAGGTCATTCACTAGGCCCCCCCCGTGTGGTTCTGGGATTCTTGCTCACCTTTCTTGTGATCATTTTGACCCCACAGGGTGAGATCTTGCGTGGAGCCCTTGATCGAGGGAGATTATCAGTGGTCTTGTATGTCTTCCATTTTCTTAGAATTGCTCCCAGTTGATTTCTTCACACCAAGCTGCTTACCTATTGCAGATTCAGTCTTCCCAGCCTGGTGCAGGCTTACAATTTTGTTTCTGCTGTCCTTTGACAGCTCTTTGGTCTTGGCCATAGTGGACTTTGGAGTGTGACTGTTTGAGGTTGTGGACAGGTGTCTTTTATACTGATAACAAGTTCAAACAGGTGCCATTAATACAGGTAAAGAGTGGAGGACAGATGAGCCTCTTAAAGAAGTTACAGGTCTGTGAGAGCCAGAAATCTTGCTTTTTTGTAGGCGACCAAATATTTATTTTACAGAGGAATTTACCAATAAATTCATAAAAAATCCTACAATGTGATTCTCTGGATTTTTTTTTCTTATTTTGTCTCTCACTGGGAGAACTTGCACAATTGATGGCTGACTAAATACTTTTTTGCCCCACTGTATTGCATCATAGAGCAAAAATTATTCTATACGCCACAGTCAATGTATTGTAGGAAATATTCAGAAGAGTGTCTACTAACCAAATAAAAAGAGTTTCAGCAACACAATATCTTCCACACCCTCTTCAGCCACCAAGGCAAAACCCCATAATACGTATACAGTACATCGGATACATATTACCTCAAACAGAAAAAAATATTCTATTCACCACAGTGAATGTGTTGTAGGAAATGTTCAGGAGAGTGGATAGAGTGACTATATGCAAATAATCTAGGGGCACTGTGTATTTGCAATTGTTGCTGGTTTTTACTTCGTCCATACCATTGTCAATAATGTTACGCAATGGATATGAAATACATATTAACTCATACAGAGAAGACTATTCTATATGCCACAGTGAATGTATTGTAGAAAATGTTCAGGTCTGTAGGGACACTGTGTATTTGCATATGTTGCTGCCATTTTACTCTGCCCATACCATGGGCAACATTATTTAGTTTCAGAAAAACTGTTAAATTATATGATGTTGATGGTAGAGTAGTGGTCCCTGATGCTATCAATCAATCAAATGTATTTTATAAAGCCCTTTTACATCAGCAGTTGTCACAAAGTGCTTTTACAAAACACCCGGCGTTAAACCCCAAGAAGCAAACAACAGTAGTGTTGTATGTCAGTGGCTAGGAAAAACTCTCTAAGAAGGCCGAAATCTAGGAAGAAACCTAGAGAGGAACCAGGGTCATAGGGGTGACCAGTCCTCTTTTGGCTGTGGCGGGAGAACATATTAAGAGTCCAAATTTTATTCATTAGTTGATGCATGTGGGCTAAGCCCAGAGTCTATTTAAACCTTTTCCAGATCGTAGGCATGACCAGGTGGACAACGACAGGGACAGCTATATCAGTTGACCAGGGACGTCGTGTTTCTAGCGTTCAAAGAAGTAAAACCTATCAAGTTTACAATGTAAATGCACTGGAAAGCAACGGTACGTTTTGCTAATCAAAATACTCTTTCAGCTAGTCAGTCCACCACCCTTTTTAATAGAAATGCATGGAGCTTAAAAACTTTTGAGCTCATGAACATTTTTATAGATAAATTGCAGTTTGTGATATTGTTTGAGCTCATAAGGCATCACGACATGAAATATTAAAGAAAAAAAATCTTTACCAGAACACAAGCAAGCTAGCAACAACTTTCTAGCAGACATTTCAGAGAAGCCTAAGATCTATCATTTGTAATACAAAATAAAACAATTATAATGTAATTCTACAAAATAGTAATAACTGGAGACGGTGGCCTAATAAGGGGTCGTATTATTTTGCTACGTCACTAACCGACTACTGATATTTTTAATTACCCATTAATGATGTGTTAGCTAACATTTGGATGTCACTAATAATAATCATAAACATTGATGACTTGGTTAAATGATCACTCGGTACAAGATGTTTTTTATTGTTAGATATGCTGATAATAGGGGGTAAGATATTGGTTATGTTCAACGGAACACATTTGGAAACTGTTTCACAGATTCATATTTGTTTGGGCTTGAAGTTAACGTATTGCAATGTATTCTGTTCAGAAGGGAGAACCTGCTACTAAATGATTATTTTTCTAATCACTTAATTCCAAGATGAATGGGCTAATGACTAAATCCTTTTGGAAATGATTCAGAATTAATCAAAAGCTTGTTTAGAATATGTACTGTAAGTACATGTTAATTTACTATAAACTATAGTTGACAAAAGTAATTTGGCTACATACTGCCGTTTTGTGCCTTTTGTTGGTGTTGGATAGATGAGAACTTGCATTTCTTTATTTGAATAGAAGTTAAGTTATATTGGATCAGTGTCTGACACAAATTATGAAGCAACTGCTATCCTTCCACCTGCAAACCTCACGAGTCCTACAGGAGTCTACATATTGTGTTATTTTCTATTTCAATGTATATTCTGTGTTTCCAGGTGCCAAACTGCAGGAAGTTCTACAAATAGACATTCACATGAGGAGTGTGATCAAGAAATAATTTGGTATAATGGCCGTAAAGTGGTGAATTCTAGACAGACCGTTGGAATTTCTACTAGATAAATGTACAAGTTTTGAAGGCCTGTGTTGCACTGCACAACAATCTGGCCTATACAGATTCTGCCAACACTCCTGCAACAAGATATATACACCACCTCATTTCATCACTGTTTTGAACAATGCCAAGGCACAGCCAGGTGAGTGGAGAAGACAGGTCACAGATGGAGGCATCTTGGCTAACATAGGGAGGCTCTCGAAAGCAGTAACTCTCAGGCTGCTGTTGGAGTCCACTATGAAGTGATAAGGTTTTTCATGACTCCAGAGGGACAAGTGCCATGGCAGGATATGGGGCTGAGGGCTGGCCTACAGAATTCTGAATTAATGATTGAAATACATTATTGAAGAAAACCTCTTTATTTTGTCAAATGTTTATATGTACAATTGTAATTGTAAAAGTACTGCAAACAGTAAAAAGCTAACTACTTAGAATGTATTTAAAATTCTGAGAAAGTGCACTCAAATCTTTTGTCCAAACATGCAATTTCTTAGCATTTTAAATAAAATAATATTTGTTATTAAATTAAACAATATTTAATCAAATAATTCTAAAGGTCAACATCCATGAAGTGTGCAAATAATTTTCAATCAAATTACAAACAAAAGTTGTTTAATTTGAACAGTAAGAGTGTTTAAGCCACATCAGGGTGTGTATTCAAATGGTCTTCAGCCGGCTGGGTCTCCTGCACTTTCTTTCCCCATCTCAAATATAAGCGAATCGATTTTGAACTTAGCTAGACCCTTTTTCATGTGGCTGTTTGTGGATCAGATCACTTATCGTGTGACAAAACCTTGCAATATCGTCAACAAGCTCTGCAGTGAGCATGGCATGTCCAGAAGGTTAATTTGAACGGTCAGGTCATCGTTCCTCCTCATTTTCTTGGGGGCTCTCAATGAGGGTGAAGAGGAGTCGAGGGAGGATGTACCTGGAGAGACACTCCCATGTTGTTTTGGGGAGAAAATTAAACATGGCGGGGTGGCACGGTGGTTAGCACTGTCGCCTCACAGCAAGGTCACGAGTTTGATCCCCTGGTTGCCCCGGCCTTTCGGTGTGGAGTTTGCATGCTCTCCCCGTGTCTGCGTGGGTTCTCTCCGGGTGCTCCGGCTTCCTCCCACCGTCCAAAGGTCATGCGGCCTAGGTTAATTGGTGACCGGTCCTACATTGTCCTTAGGTGTGGATGTGAGTGTGGCTGGTTGTCTGTCTGTGTGTGTCCCTGCGATGGACTGGCAGCCTGTCCTGGGTGTACCCCGCCTTTTGCCTGATGTCTGCTGGGATTGGCTCCAGCCCCCCACAACCCTGTACGCGGGATAAGCGGTTGACAATGAATTAATTAGACATGGCTGGTCCTATTGATTCTGTCCTCAACCTCAGTGTCCACTGACACGCCAGGTGATGTTACATTTGAGTCCACGTCTATGTCAGGTGACTGTAGGATTGATGAACTGCTGATATACTCCATCTGCAATGATAACATTTTATTTTTCTACAGTGCTAACCTGAAGGGAGGCATAATATAGGCCTGCAGTACATGCCTACTGAAAAACAGCCATATGCCTGCATTAATCAGCCTTACACTTGTCATTGTATCAAGGTCATCTGTTTATTTTATCATCATTATCTCCATCTCTTCTTTCTTCTGTCACCTATGCTCTGTTCCACTATGGTCTACTCCCTCTTCCATGTCCCCTGCTGGATCGCTACTCTTTGTCCCTCACTATCAAGACTTGTCTCTTCCCTGCCTACTAAAGTAATGCATACACTTATAAATACACAAAGAATCACCTTTAAGGGATGGTAATGATAATTTTCTCCTAATAAATAAAGTTATTCAGATTCAAGTATATACATAGTTTAATTTTAAACTTACGTTGCTGACACGTCGATGCTCCTGCTCCTCTCCTCTTTTGTTGCAACGGCTTAAACTATTTACTCATCTGAAGAAAAAAAACATCGAAAACTGATACATTTACGTTGCATTTAATGTTGGACGAACAACAAGCCAGTATGGCAAAATAGTAATATTAGTGTTATCTAGTTAAGCTTTAACTAACGTCCGTTTCCCATTACACCTCAATATAACTGGGGATCTAGACGAGGTGAGAATAATGTGTTTTCACTTGAGTAGATAGCTAATTAACGTAGCCATGCAAACACGACTGGTGCCGGTAAAATGAGTGCAACAGAATCGATTCAGTTTAGTTTATCCGACAACGTAACAAAAAAATCCGTTTACGCTATAGGGATAGCACTCTATATTGAGGAAAATGTCAACTAGGTTTCATTTTTGTTTAGTGTTGCTAATACAAATATTTTATCATTACTGGTCATTTAGCAAACGTAGTAGCAGAAGTATTCAAAACTGCAATAAAAAACACAACTTACCTCTTTTGTTCCGTCGCCAAAATTGTTAAAACTGTGTTGTATGGGCCTGGGCAGCCAAGAAAGCAGTCTATAAAATGGAAGTACTTTTTTTCTTCCTGCATCGCCAGAAATTTCTTCTTCATTCTCACATATGTCCCTCATCAGCTTTCACTTTTTCTGTCAAGTGGCTCTTCGCCCAGAATTTCTCTTACCTCAATAGTTCCTCGATTTGAGCCATGCCCCCAGATTTGAGCCATGCTTCGTCTTTGTGGATACGAGAAGATAGAATTTTGCCTGAATTCCCTACTCCGTGTAAAACCCTCCCTACGCCATCCAACCAATCAGCATTTGTGCGGCTCTGCGATAACGCGTACCTACGCGCTTTTATATTTTTGAGCTGCTGCGCGTAGCCTATGCGGTCTGGCTGTGCAGGCATGTGCGGCTCTCAGTGGTGTCTGCGAACCGTACAACCCTACGCAGACGCGTTTGTCATTGAAGTAAAAACCAGGAACACAGCACACGCGGTAAGATTCAAGTTAGGCAAAACCATTTGGAAGGAGACGGGTGTTCTGTTTTTCACTTAGGTGCCTATTTTTCATTTTATTAAAACTATTTATTTATTGTTTTGAAAAAAAATGTTTTAAAACACAATCACTATGAGTTTATTTTAAGACCAAAAGTAATATCGTTCCATGATAACTGACAGAATGGCATCCTTATCATTGTAGAACTTTTTTTCACTCGTCAGAATGTTTAAAATGAGGTTTGAAGGGTCAGCATACCCTCTATGATGATGTCACACCAGTCAAAACATTTATGATATGTCCAGGACATATTCAGCAACAATACAAAATGATTTTTTTGTCTGGCTTGCAAAATTGTCAGAGTACACTACAAATGAGCTTAAATGTCCCACTTGACCTTTGTCACCCTGCTACAAGTATGTGCTTCACGAATTATGGTGAAGTACGTACTGTTTAATATATGGTTAGTTCATATGCAAGTATTGGGACCGCAAAGTTTATATAGGTAGCACCACTCAGCATTGTGTTAAATCGACAAAAGTTTTTCATGAAAAATTTACTTACACTACAAATAGCATCCATGTACTGTATGGCTTTTTCCATTGGCCGTTTAATAGCTTAAAAGACAGTACTAGTATCTTACTGTGAATTACTCTTAAGAATTTACCGCATGCTAGTGAGTCCGAAGTAAAGACCAACTTTACAGTGTCAAAGCTAACCTTGCTTAAACAAATGTAGCTGGCTACAGCTAGCTAGATACCGTTTACATCTACACTTAAAATAGCTTGTAAGTTTAACTTAACTAGCATGCTACATTTCATAGTACAACAACATTAGCTTTTGTTTGACACGTGAATGACATTGATGCAATAACCATCAATACAGAGGACTGACTTTTTTGACAACTGAAAAGACGAAAGAATTGTGGAAACTGCTTGTGGTCTATATTACACCAATAAGCTCCAACAGAAGCATTATACTTTTGGCATATTATTTTCAGTGTACTATAGTTTGTGACATACTAATCTTCTTGTATACTAATCTGGCAGCCTATATAGTATGCAAGTATGCTGCTAATTACAAGGCCCTTCAGAGGGTGGTGAAGTCTGCAGAGTACATTATCAGCTGCCATCTCCCCTCTGTGAAAGGAATCTTCCACACACAAAGTCTTAGGAAAGCACAAAATATCATAAAAGAGTACAGACACCCAGGCTATGGCCTTTTCACACTGCTGCTGTCTGGTAGACATTACTGGAGCACCAAGGCATGCACTGCCAGACTCACACATTTCCCCCCCCCAGGACATAAAGGGCCTGAACCAGCAACACTGATCAATTATCATATTGATCACATAAACATTTCAAATGCTCAGATAACTTTCAATTCAATGTGTTTGCATATTTTAATGTACCATTTATAGGCACATTCCACTTGTATTTACACTTTATTTCCAATTTTGTTATATATATTTTTGCTTATATATAACAAAATTGTTGACCGCATAGATGTTGTGTACCATGTCAAGAATTTCATTGTTCAGAATCATGTCAAGTTATTCCATGCATTTGATAAATAAAACACTTGATTTGAGATTCAGTATAAGAGTCATAAGAGCCTTATTTAACTTAAGGGACCTGTTATAGTTGAGAAAGATTATCTACTACATTGTCCAAACATGTAGATCAGTTCATTTAGCAAATCATCTAAATGCTTCTAGCTTATGTGAGAGATTCTATATATGTTATTAACAAAATATCAGAAGTTATTAATGACCTGATTAAAAATATTAGTCTTGCTACTTTTGATTAAGAATGCCTGCACATACATGGTTAGAGATTTTTTAACAAGATCTAACCTATTTAACAAGATTGTCAGAGCAAGCCTTCTCCATGGCCTTAAACAATCCCTTGTTGGACCACTACTAAATCTTGTGCCCACTGTCATAATACCATCAAAACTTCTCTTAACTTTATTACATGCAATACAGCATGTTATCCCCTCATTATGCTGCCTGTGTGATATGCTATACATTATACAAATCCCTAGGCAACTTAAGCAAAAACTTAAACACAGGAGCACTATCAGGCGCTTTGATTTTAATTACCCTGCAGATTGACATTTTAACAATTGTTCACATAGTGTTTCCTCATTGTGTTTTAGGGGTATAGAATATGTGGAATTGTTTCAGAGAGGAGGGGATATTTTCTGAATACAATCCTGTGTGCAGAGATCCTTCAATTATTCCTTTATCACAATTTTGGCATCTGCACCTCATTGACAGGCAGGTGTGTGAGAAATCCTTTCAAGTTTTGAACTTTAATTATTTAAAAGGAATTTCCTAACCTTAAAGCTGAACAGTTATGGTTATGGATAGATGTCTAGGGGAGACTGTGAGAGCTTGACTGGGCTTCAATTTAGGGCATTGCTGATGACTCATCCTTATGAGTCAGATTCTACGTTTCAATGTAGTCTAGCCCAGGGTGCATATCTAAATCAATAACATTTCAATCAACCAAATGTATTTTATAAAGCCCTTTTTACAACAGTAGTTGTACTGATACCACGCCTGCAGCCCCAAAGAGTAATAAACAAGTTGAAAAGGGTCCAATGTTTTTTTTCTCCAGGAATGGCATGCTGAAGATATATTTCATGTGTATTAATATCAAAGTTGTATGTAGTGTCAAAATATCGAGAAACAATGTACAAAATGAGTATAGTAAAATCCACAACAGCCACGGAAAGAGAAAACCCCCACATACATTTTCCCTCTAACCATTTTTGGGTGACATAATAGCATGCAGAGAGACAAGTTGTGATTGGTTTTCAATGTGGCAAAGATTTCCTTAATAAGACTGGGATTAGCCAAGAAGGATTTTTGAAAGCATAAACATCTAGTGTCGCTACTGCCCTCAACAATATTACTTCCCTGACTGTAGCTGGTGTTGTTGGCAAACATCAGTGGGAGAATGTTGTCATAGATTATTTTCAGGAAAATTATGGCATGCCGACACTGTCAGATTCTGAATCAGATAAATATGAAGACATTGAATCACTGACTTGGGTAACATATTGTTATGGTACAAGAGAAGACCGATCAGTGATGGGGAAAAAACTGAGGTAAGTGTTGTTGTCCCAGAAGAGGTATTCTGGAATCAGTGGCATGTGGAGCTGAAGCAGTAAATGTAAATAGTAAATAGTAAATGTAGGAAGAGTCAAAAAGAGAAGACAGAAGGCACTTGTATTAGTTACACAATGTCTGAGTGTATTTATACAATGAAAGTAAACATGGCATCTGTCACAGAAAGAAAGTCCTGATGATTCTTAGGGTGATTGGCAGACTATGCCCAAGCTCCACCACCTTTTGGACAATCACTTCCTGATTACAGTCACACTAGCTTTAAATGGTGCATCAGCCACGTCATAGGTATAGCACTTAAGGAAGAGTAGAATGAACACACAGTTAGAGATTATTGGTGTGATAAAGGATAGCACTGTCACAGGAGTCAACATCCCACACCTGGTTGGAATGGAGGATGGTACCGTGTTGGTGGAAACTGTCAACAATTTTCAATACTGCAACATTAATTTGAAATAAGCTTTTCACTATCACTTTTGTTAGCCTTTTACATTAGTGTGCAATACAATGTAGATGTCTGCAAAGGATAACAACTAGTGTCTCACAGGCCATTTATGACCATAATTTTTTTTTTAAACTTTCATATTATGAAAAGTTGGAGAACTCTGCGGCATGTTACATGAAAAAGCAAGTTTCAAATTTTGGATGTTAAGTCTAGAAGTAGGTGCTGTGTTACACCTGTACCCAATATGAGTTGGTTGAGTCACTAATGGGATCTTTCTCCTGTTTTGCGATCACTCTTATTAGTGGGAGAGCCCTGCTATAAAATGGCTTTTTGGTCTTAACACAGCCTTGTCTTGGGGTTGTTAGCGGTCAGCTTGGGAATTGTGTGGCAGAGTGGATATTTATGTCTTACCCAGTGTCCGCTGATCAATTATGTGCTGGGGAGGTAGGATCAGCTAGCTTTCCTCGAGTTAAGATGCTTGGGAGTGCGGAGATGCTACAAGTTGTTGTGGTCGGTTCACACAATGAATGGATGTTCCACCCCCTCCAGCCAGTCCCTCCATTCCTCCAACACAATCTTCACCACGAGAAGCTTGCAATTCCACATTTTGTAGTTATTTTCCGCAGTGTTGAGATAGTGGGAGAAGAAGGTGCAGGGATGCAATTTAAGGTGCAGGGCAGAATGCAGGACAGGACCCAACTCCAACATCCAAAACATTACCACCTTAATAAACAGCTGATTCTCCAGGAACAAAATAGGGGCGTTAGTAAGACCAGACGAGTAGTATTTCGTTGAAGTCGATCTTCCACTCGTCCCTCTCTCGTAACCACACCAGGTGTTAGGTGTTCCATAGATCCAGCTTGTATATATTATGCCCACTGGAGTGGCTCAAAGGCCACAGAGACGAGTGGCCGTGGGTAGTGGTTCTACACCATTATGTCACTGAGTCCCCGGTAGTCATTGCACAGGCACAGAGTCTTGTCCTTCTCTTCAAAGAAGCCTGTACCAGTGGGAGAAGAAGAAAGATCAACCCTGCAGCAAGAGAGTCCCTCATATATGTCGCCATAACCTTGGTCTCTGGTCCCAACAGAGAATACAGTCGACCCTCGGGTGGAGTAATGCTAAGGTCAATCCTGCAGTTATATGGTCATTGTGGCAGAAGTCAAGTTGCCCGGCTCTTGCTGAACACCTCCTGGAGGTCATGGTATTCTGCGTGAATGGCAGAGAGGTCCAGGGCTACTTCAGAGCCACCAGGAAAACGTCCCAAGGCAGGTTGCGCTGACTTCAGGCAATGGGCATGGTAGAATGGGCTCCAGCCCATGATAGCACCAGTAGACCAGTTGATGAGGGGATAGTCTCGCTATGGTTTCCTAACACCCGTAGGTTGATAGGAGTGGTACTGTAGGTGAACCGGCCTATGGAGTGCCCGTCCCGCCTTGGGTTCTCTCGGCAACAGGGCCATCTGGGACTTATGGGATGCCTCGGAGGTGAGGTGGAATCCTGATATGGATGAATTTAATCTCCACTCCCTCTTTCGTTCCTGCAGTCGCCCATCAATCAATCAATTAATAACATTTCTAAAGCCTTTTTTATATAATCAGTTTTCACAAAGAGCTTTTACAAAACACCCAGTGTGAAACCCCAAAGAGAATGCAACGACAGTGTTGAAGCACAGTGGCTCCTGATGGTCAAGGCAATGAGGGAATCGAGATCTGTGTGTTACTCCCGGACTGCAGGCTTGTCCTTGACCTGCTCCGATATGCCATATAGGAACATATCAAACAGAGCTTCCGGGTTCCAGGCACTCTCCACTGTCAACATGCGGAAATCCAACACATAGTCCACCAAACTGTGAGAGCCTTGTTGAAGCTAGAGTAGCTTCTGGGCAACCTCTCTCCTGGAGAATGGGGCATCAAAAACCTTTTTTACCTATCCCACAAACTTCTCCAGTCTGACACATTTGGCCCACTGTTGTTCCCATTTCGCTGTAGCCCAGGTGAGAGCCCATCCGGACATCAGTGTGATGAGGCCCCCTCCACAAGACCTTAAAGCAATTCCTTGTGCCTACCAATGATGGCTACTAGAGGAGGTGGCGTTGCACAGCTGTTTCGAGTTTGCTGGGTCAGTCATGGCCAGTTCATACTCTCACATCCTTAGGTAAGACCCAGATGCAGACAATGTCAGAAAAAGTAACATGTTTATAAAATGGACAGGGACGGGCAAAAGACAGGTTGGTCAAGGGCAAGCAGAGGTTGGTAATCCAGATACATAGGGCAAAGGTACAGGACGGCAGGCAGGCTCAGGGTTAGGTCAGGCAGAAATCAGTAATCCGTATAGGTGGTGAAAAGGGACAGAATGCCAGGCAGGGGCAGTTCAGGCAGAGGTCTGTCGGGAAAATTAGGAACAGGAACAATCACGAGACAGGAGCAAATGGGAAAAATGCTGGTAGGCTTGACGAACAAACCGATGATGATCAACGATGCTGATCCTTTATGAACATTGAGGAGTATAATCTGGCCAATGTGGAAAAGAGTAATGGAATGATAATGTAATCTTAAAATCTACACCCTGCACAGCTAGAATAACACTGGCCACACTTTGGAGTTTGGTTCATCTCACGTCTTCTTTGTATGTCTCTACCTTTCTAGTGATTGTTTCTTAGCCACTGTGCTTCTTCATCTGAATTGTTCTTGGGGCATAGGCTATTTTTGCACTTCATGGCAACTGCTGATATAAAATGGCATTGTTATATAAATGTAATTGATTAATTGACCTGTCCTTTGTTTCATTACTTATTACCTTATAGAATTAATCTTTCTTTGTCTCATTAAAGATAAGGAGAAAAAGACAAAGACAATTGACATATTTGTTAATGTTTATCATTAGCTTCCTATACAGAAGGCCATATGATGCTGTTTTCTTTCTGGAAAGATGAATACCACATTTTGTTTTCTTAAATTATAGCCATCTTGGAATAAAGCAAATGTTAAATTTGTCTGACTGAGTTTACATGCAGTACAGGGCAAAAAGTATGCGGAAACCCCTACTACATATTGAATTAAGATGTTTCAGTCACACCCATTGCTCTCACAGGTGCATTAAATCCAGCACAGAGCCATGAAATCTCCGGAGACAAATATTGCCCATACAATGGGTCATACAGAAGAGCTTAGTGACTTTAAACGTGGCACTGTCTAAGGATGCCATCTTTGTCACAAGCCATGTTGGGAAATATCTGCCCTACAATATCTGCCCTGGTCAACTGTAAGTGCTATAATTGTGAAAGGGAAGCATCTATGAGCAACACCTGCCAAGCCACAAAGTGGTAAACCACCAAAACTCGAGTGCTGAAGCGCATGGAGTGTAAAAATGACCTATCAACAGTTGCAGCTCTCATCATAGAGGTTCAAACTGCCTCTGTGTGTTGGGAGTTTCAAAAAATTGATTTCTATTGCCAATAACCTGTATGCAAGCTTCAAATCAACATTTGAAATGCCAAGTGTCAGATGGAGTGGTGTAAAGCACACCTCCACTGGACTCTGGAGCAGTGCAAACATGTTCTTTGGAAAGATGAAACATGCTTCACTGCCTAGCAGGCTTCAGAACAAATCTGGATGAGGCGGATGCCAAGAGAACAATACTTACCAGAATGCATGATGTTTACTGTAAAATTTGGTGGAGGAGAGATAATGGTCTCGTGTTTTTGGATTAATGGGCATATATTCCCCAAATTCTCCAAATTCTGTTGAAAATACTTCCCAGAAGAGTGGCAGCTCTTATAGCTGCAAAAGGGGGTTCCAACTCCATATTAATGCCCATGGTCTTGGAATGGAATGTCCAACAAGCTCAGGTGTGATGTCCACATACTATTGGCCACATAGTGTATATCAATTTACCGAAGCAGTTGCTACGACTACATTGTCCTACCTGAATGAAGAGGCAAACGTGCCAGTATCCTATGTAGATCTCAAACGAAATACTGCAATCCACTGTTATTGAGCATTTTACTTGCAAATGTTCAATCCCTGGACAATGAAATGGACGAACTACATGCACAGATGAACTTCCAGCGGGACATTGCAAACTGTTTTCTGGTGCTAGACTTGGCCAATACCCCAGCTCTCACTGGAGTTCGTATGTTGCAGTGTTTTCAGCGCACTGCACAGCAGACCTGCAGCTCATAACTGTAAAATGAAAGCCCTTCATAGCCCTGCAGGTGGATAAAATGCACGCTAGAGGACTTATATGGAATAAGTAATGGACTTGGGGATGGTAACTCTGGGGCTGCTTTTATCCGTGTTGGTGATATCAACTTTCCTACCAGTGGTGAATCCATTACCAGTCTCCGTGACTGCTTCGAGACCACAGACAAAATATGTTTTGTCTTACACTCGATGAGGACACAGATGAATACACAGATTCTGTCTCAACATATACCTCCAAGTGCATCAATGATGTCATCCCGAGGGTCAATGTCAAGACTTTCCACAACCAAAATCCCTGGGTTAATGGTGTTGTCCATGCTAAGCTCACTGCCTATACAGTCCCCTCCAAAAGTATTGGAATGGTAAGGCAAATTTTGTTGTTCACTGAAGACATTTGGGTTTAAGATCAAAAGATGAGTATGAGACAAGAGTTCAGAAAATCAGCTTTCATTTCTTGGTATTCACATCTAGATGTGTTAAACAACTCAGGACATACCACCCTTTGTTTGAACCCACCCATTTTTCAAGTGAGCAAAAGTATTGGAACATGTGACTGACAAATGTTTGTTGTTGCCCAGGTGTTGCCTTTTAGGTTGATTGTTCAAACATTAAATAGCTCTGCATGACTAGTCTAAGTTTCCATCCTTGGTTTAAACCTATAAAGGCTGCATTTCTTGTTAAAGAGGATAAACCAACATGAAGACCAGAGAGCTGTCTATTGGAGAAAAGCAAGCCATTATCAAGCTGAGAAAAGAAGAAATATCGACCAGAGCTATTGGACAAACATTGGGCATAGCAAGCACAACAATTTGGAATGTCCTGAAAAAGAAAGAAACTACTGGTGTACTCAGCAACAGATTTGAACAGGTCGGCGAAGGAAAACAGTAGTAGTTGATGACAGAAATATTGTGAGAGCTATGAAGAAACCCCCCAAAACATCAGTAAGTGACATCACCAGCGACCTCCACAGTGCAGGGGTGAAGGTGTCAGAATCCAATGTTCGAAGATGACTCAGAGAGCAGAAATATAGGCCACACCACAAGATGCAAACCATTCATCAGCAGTAAGAATTGGAAGGCCAGATTGAAATTTGCAAAGAAGTACAGAGATAAGCTGCAAAAGTTCTGGAATACAATCTTATGGACTGATGAGACCAAGATTCATCTCTACCGAAGCATACACGCTCATCTGTGAAGCATGGTGGAGGTAATGACATGGCTTGGGCATGCATAGCTGCTGCTGGAACAGGGTCGTTAATATTTATTGATGATGTAACTGATGATGGTAGAAGCTGAACGAATTCAGAAGTGTACAGAAACATTTCGTCTGCCAATTTATGGAGAAATGCATTGAAACTAATTGGGTGGAAGTTTATCATGTAACAGGAGAATGACCCAAAGTATACTGTCAACAAAACAAAGGACTTCATCAGGGGAAAAAAGTGGAATATTTTAGACTGGCCAAATCAATAACCTGACTTTAACCAATAGAGCATGCATTTCACCTCCTTAAGAGGAGACTGAAGGGAACAAGAACACCCCAAAAGTTAAGCGGCATTAAAAGCCTGGAATACCATCACAAATGAACAATCCAACAGTTTGGTGATGTCGATGGGTTGCAGGCTTGAGGCAGTTATTGCAAGCAAAGGTTATGCCACCAAATATTAAATGTTATTTACATTCAGATTATTTGCTCCTTTAGTTTTGCTCACCTAAAAATGCTGTGGTCTAATACAAACAGTGATATGTCCTAAGTTGTTTAACACATCTAGATGTGAATACCAAGAAATGAAAGCTGAAACTCTTGTCTCATACTCATCTTTTGATCTTAAACCCAAATGTCTTCAGTGACCATCAAAAACAAAGGAATTTGCATTGCTGTTCCAAAACTTTTGGAGGGGACTGTAGCTCTTAGGAATTGGAGGCTTTGAGGAGATCTAGATATGACATACGGAAGGCTATCAGAGATGGAAAAGAGACTACAGGGATAAGATGGAGTCTAACAAGCACAGCTCTGACCCCAGATGCATGTCGTGTGGACTGCGACACAACACAGACTACTAAGGGAGAAATTGCAGTGATGCCCATCCTGCTGCCTCGCTCCCTGATAAGTTCAACATTTGAAGCGACCTACATAATTCCTTCTGTGAGGCTTGCTGAGGAGCAGGACGACTGCACTCTGTCCCTAGCCAGGGCTGACATAAGGAGAGCATTTAAAAGAGTGAACCTTCGAAAGTCACCAGGGCCAGATGCCACCTGCTTCAAGCAAACCACCATTGTCCCTGTACCGAAGAATCCTTGCATTACCTGCCTGAATGTCTACCGCCCTGTAGCACTGAACTCTGTCATCATGAAGTGCATCGAGTGGCTGGAAGAACCCATATCTGCTCCACCCTTCCTGACACAATAGTGCATGATAGCATTGTAATTGCTTGATTGTACCATCTACAATAGTACAGATGTATGGAAGAATCTGCATTTGTTGAGTACCTCCACTTATTTATTCAGTTTGTTTTCTTTAATTTGTTGCCGGTCTGTATATTTCACTTTGAACTTTTCGTGTAGAATCTTGAGGTAACTATCAGCGCAAAGCAAGTGCTTGTATGTGCCCGACCCTTGAGACAGCTACTAGTTTTCTTGCATATCCATGGGTCACCTCTAGATACTGTGTCTTACAAACATATTCTAACCCCTGACCAATTATCTCATATTACTGAAATACAAATTATATATTGCCATAGTCAAACTATATTGTAATATTCTGACATTGGTTACGTGATGGGAAATATTTGTAGGAAAATACCAGCTTTGTACACAGTTAGTGTTGAAGGATTTTGGCCCATTCCACTGGTTGGTTGGATGACATTTGTCAACTGTATATAAAAACAAATGTCACCTTACAATAATTGATTTTGAGTTTCATTGTTTACAAGAAAATGTCAATGTACAATTTGTAATTTAATTGTATAAGAGAATTGGTCAAGGGTTTTAATAATTTTTCAAGGATCTGCATTTCAAGGATCCTCAACTCTTGCAAAGTGTCTGTTACCTGTGTCTCTCAAAAGAGAAAGGGTTAAAGCAGTTTGGCATCTCTCTTTTACATAAGATAATTGCACTAAGTATGTCTCTGCATATGGGTCTGCTACATTATGAACATGTCAATGTTCATAATGTAGCACCAAACAACCCAAATCCAACACCAAACAACCCATGTGAAATATGAAAGCAATACACAAAAGACAAAATTAAAACAAATCATGATTTTTGCTTTTAATATAATGGATCCTGACAGGTGCTCAATATATGTGTACCTTTTCGGGACTTTCAGCTAATTCCTTGGACAAATTCTTATAATATTGTTCACGTTGATTTACAAATAGTCCTCTTTCACAGAATTCTCTGATCAACAAGTAGTGGGGGTGCACGAGTTTCTATCGGGGGGGCAATGCTCCTTTTTGCCCCCTCGTTGCACCGGGCCGGTCGAGAGTGGAGAGAATAGAGGAATATGATGACAGTCTACTATTTAGTGATGTTACCATTAGAATAAACATACAGCCATTTGTCAGTGGCATCATTTAGCCATTTTCTAATTTATCTGTCATTTTTATATTTATTTGAAGGATCGTGCAGCAATGCTTCCTCTCACCCTGGTCTTCACACATGGGACTTGTCTGGCTCGTACCTTAGTAGCTGCTTTAGATTAGTGTGTGTCAGATCTCCATTGGCTCCTATTATTCATCTTAAAGTGTGCGTTACATCAATATCTGCCTTATGATCTCTGGGAGAAACCCAAAGCTAAAGTAACCTGAAGAATGCCATCTTGTCCAGTAAACACAGCAATAACTTTTACACAGGTTCCCTGCAATATCACTGAATGTTGTGTTTAAACTTTAAAACTGTAATTCCCCCACTGTAGAAAGGACAGCTTTAAAAGCTGAAAGTTTCCACATCACATAGACGGACAAGAAAAATAAACACAAGAAATCGTTTGTGACAAGGCATGAAACACACTCGTTTAAAAATATCATCAAACCCTTCAGCCTTGCTGACTCATTTAGGAGGCGTGTGGAAGAGCCACGATGTTTACATTTGATCTGGCAAAAAACAGCCAAGAGTGGTTCTAGAGAAACCATGGCAGAGTTGACACTGTACACAACTTTATCAAATGTGTAAGCTCTATACAAATGCAAACAGGCACATTGTATCCTAACATTTTTCTAAAAGCGTTCCAACAAAAGGCTATGTGACTGTCATTTTGATGAGTGATTACCTTGGAATGTATACATGGATGGACACTTGAATGAACACAGCCCAAGCATGCAATGCCTTTGTCAGTGAAAGAGGAAGAGTAATAGTGTAGAAAAATATATTTTGATCATACCTGATAGAGAATATACTCCTATCCCAAGTTGACTGCGTAACCGGCAGCTTCTTGAAATACTTCTGTGCTCATCTCCAGCACTGTTGGTGTGTGTGTGTGTGTGTGTTTGTGTGCGAGACTGTAGGCTGGGCAGCTGCCTGCAAACTCCTGATAGCAGAAAAACGGCTCAGCTGAAAGACTCCAGGAGGTAGAATTGGCACTTGATTCCAAGAAGCCCCTTAGAAGAGAGACTGGACACATCTAATACCACTCACACTCAGCAAACTGTCTCTTCCTCTCACCGCCCCCCTTATCTGCAATTGCACTCTCTCTCTCCTGCTCCATTTCATTCCCCCTCTCACTCGATCTCTCTTCTCCAAGGGTCTCCACTCCTCCTCTGCACTCTGTTCACCAGCCCCATATGCTTTATCGCTCTCTCTAACTCACTTTACCCCTTCCCCCTCCCACAGTTTTTAGTGTAGTTTCTCTCTTTTTAACGCTCTTCCCTTCTCTCACTCTTTTCAGTGAAATTTATTTGACTTTGCTCTTTTTCCATTATTTTCATAATTGACCTTCTTTGTCTTGCTGGCCCAGAGTTGCTTCACAGCTGTAAATTAAAATGCCTCACAGACACCCCTCCCTCCTGGCCTGTTTCATGTTTGGTATCTTTAAAATGAAAAACTTGGCAATCCTTTCGTCCATGCAGCTTTACTATATTTATTACAATTCTACTACACATAGGATTACCCAAACAGTATGCTTGGATAATACATCTGAACTCTGAAAGATTTAAGTAAATACAAACAATAATACCTCTATGACCAAATGCTTTTCGAGGTCCCATTGTGAAAGAAGGGTGGCATACAAACAGGCCTTCTCCGTTGAAACACATGCAAAAAGAGATAAGAAATGTGAGACACTCATGCATCCTAAACAATGTGTCATATTCAGAGGGCCCCACCTCAATCCCCACTTCATGTAAAGGAAGGACAATGTAGCATCTGTGTGTGGAGGAATTCATTCAATACCTGTGATTGGCTCTTCATCACTGACCAATCGATAGCATAAGGTCCATGAGGTTTAAAGTTTTAGAAACACCGGTCTGAAACTAAAACAGTTGGTAGTGTCGCATAGAGCTTAGAGAAAGAAAAAAGAAATTGTCTTCTAAATCATACTTGATGGGGAAACAAGGGGAGTACAGATAAGTTGCCATGTGTCTAGTAGGGTTTACAAACATTATTCACCTTTTTTTATTACATTCCTGAAATGATTTAGCATTCTTACCCTGTTGTGGAGTAACCCAAACTATCATGGCCCAAACAAAGCAAGCAATCATATATTCAGCTATACTGACATCTGCATATAACCAGTGAATTGGTATAACCTGTCTGTGCATGTGGTGAATGTGACACAACAGTGCCCCCTGTTGTTAATTGTACAATTTGCAAAATTAATGATAAACACCTCTCCATTGCTTTGAAGTTAATTCATCCTATTTACCTATTTCAGGAATTTCCATGAAATTCATTATTTCTTTGGATCCACATTAACTCATGGAAAAGCAGATACTCCTACTGGGATCCACAAAAAACTTGCAAAACATAGCATACCAAATAACCAAACACTGACAAAATGATCCAAATAGAGTCATTAACTTAAAAAACTGCAACGTGCATAGGCAAATGTTTCTTGTTAGCATTTGTGTCTGTGTTTGTACTAATTTCACTGCTTCTCTGGATCAAATTTCATCATATCACATGAGAAGATCAAACAGTAACAAGTTCTGACTTTTCAATTTTTTTGTAGGCTTTTAGGTTAGAGTTAAGATTTAAAGATTAAGTTAAGTTTAGTAAGATTAATTAGATTAAAGTTAGGGTACAGTGTGGAGGTTCAAATAAATAGAAAATGCAAGACATATCCACAGTGGCAGATAGGAGGGAGACAAAATGAGATTTAATTGACACATGTCTAAGTACAATAATGTGTTCCCAGATTAATCATATAATGTGATTCATATGGAACAGCACATTATCCACACCCATACTTGTTGGGAAAACCATCAGTATCCTTTGAACAAATTAAGACAATAGGATATGAACAGGGACCAGAATTTTGGTTGACCTTTCTTCTCTGGGCTGTTATTTTCAGTCAAATCCTAATAATTCTTAATAAAGCAATTTTGACAAGCCAACTGGATTGCCCTATTGCCAGTCTTTTTCTACATTCATATTATAAGCTGCTGAGAATGAACATTCATTAAACAGTCACGGTAATGACTGATCAGGCAGTCAGTGAAATGGTTACTAACAACCCAACTTGATAGGAAGACCCAAAAAGAGTAATGAAGCCATGAAAGTGGGTACTTGCTTTGTTAACTTGCTTCAAAAAATTATGTGAAGAATAAAACACAACTTCGCTGACAAAAGCAGAGACGTTTAAGGTCTAAATCAAAGAAAAAAGATTGGACTTTCCAGCTCTATCTGGGCAGAGGGCCAAGCTTGTGAGGAGAGGAGTGGAAGAGCTGGGAGACCAGGCGAGTGCCGGGGATTGCAGGGGAGCACGGAACAGATGCCAAACTGCTTTAACCCTTTCTGAACCAAGTATGTTTCTCATCAAACGCTCAGTTCTCATTTAGCCTCATTGAATGCATATGCCATGAGAATTAACAAGCGCGGACCTATCATTGTGATGTTTTTATAGTCTGAATGCTTGCTTATTAATGCAGTTATATACACTTTACTTACAATGAAATTCAGATTTAAACAAATGTAACCTTACTGGTTGAATCAGTTTTCTTCTCTTTGCAACACCATCATGGTGCTCAGGCTACTGCAGTCACTGGTGAAGCAGATGGGTGGAGAATCACCTAAGCTCTGGAGATGGAGACTTAATCAATGCGTTGGCAAGGTAAGCAGGTGTAGCCTCTATTGCACACATTGGAGAAATCAGTTTTTGCTTCACAATATCAAAAATAAGATTTCAGTCCCATTTTAAAAAATGCAGTGCATACAGAAAGTTTTCAGACCCCTACAGTTTTTCCACATTTTATTATGTTACAACCATTCTAAAATAGACTAAACAGATTTTTCCCCTCATCAGTCTACACACACTGTAGCAAATCAAATAACTGAGTTTTTGTTTTTAGAAATGTATAAAAAAATGTTGTTTGTACAAAAGTATAAAAAATTGAAATATATGTAAGTATTCAGACCCTTTTCTATGACACTTTAAATTGAACTCAGATTCGTCCAGTTTCCACTGATCATGTTTCTACAACTTGATTGGAGTCCAGCTGTGGTAAATTAAATTGATTGGAAAGGCAAACACCTGTCTATATGAGGTCCCACAGTGGACTGAGCATGCCAGAGCAAAACCAGGCCATGAGGTTGCAGGAATTGCCTGCATATCCCAGGACAGGATTGTGTTGATGCACAGATCTTATGGAGGGCACCAAAACATTTCTGCAGCATTTAAAGGTCCCCAAGTAACCATAGCCTCCATCATCTTTAAACCCCACTTAGAGCTTGCCAAAGGGCATCTAAAGGACTTTCAGCAGGCTGTCACATGCCTTTTACTGAGGAATCTTCCATCTAGCCACTCAACCATAAAGGTCTGATTAGTGGGATCCTGCAGAGATAGTTGTCTTTCTGGAAGGTTCTCCTATCTCCACATAGGAACTCTGGGGCTTTTTCAGAATGACCATTGAGTACTCGGTCAACTCCCTGACCAATGTCCCTGCTCACTTTAACCAGGTGGCCCACTCTTGGAGGCCAGAATTTTCCATGATGTAGGCCAGTGTGTTCTTGGATACTGTTAGTACTTTGTCAGTGCCTCGACACAATCTTGTCTCTGAATTCCTTTGACCATGTGGCTTGGTTTTTGCTGTTATATGCACTGAACACTGTGCATATTACAGTATTTGCTGGATGTGAGTGCCCTCCAACAATGTTGTAGAAACATCTCAAGGATGATCGAAGGAAACAGGATGCACAATAGCTCAGTTTATAGTGTTATAGCAAAGAGTCTGAATCCTTATGCAAATGTGATCTTTTAATATTTGCTTTGTTAACATTTTTGCCAGAATTTCAAAAACAAAAAAGTATTCATGAGGAATTGTTTGTCGATTGATGAGGGGAATTTGTGAATTAATCTATTTTAGAATAAGGCTATAATGTAAAGACATTTGGAAATATTGAAGGGGTCTAAATACATTACCAATATATAAATAGTGGCTAAATTATTTGTAAAGTACTGTATCATGTGGTGTTTAGGAAGACTTTATTAATTAATTAGATAAAAACTGTTTTTGCCTTTATTTAACCAGGTAAGTAAATGACAACATATTCATGTTATTATAACACGTTTTAATGGTAAATTAATAGCACTTTTATAAAAGATTTGTTAAACAATGCTCAATGTGGCATGATGAAAATTGGTACCAATGTTATAACAAAGTATATTGTAATATGGTGAGAACTGGTACCAATGTGACAGCAAAGCTTATTGTGATGTGGTGAGAAGTTGTAACAAAATGTAAATTAAAGTCCATTGTAGCATGTTGAAAACTGGTACTAATGTAACAGCAAAGCTTATTGTGACATGAAAACTAGTACCAATTTTATAAGAAAGATTATTGTGACAATTCCATTAAGTGTCTGGCTGGTCACATGCACAGCATACACAAGCGAAACAACACAATAAAAGTCTTACTTTTAACTGTCTCCCAATGTACTAGAAATAACTTAAGCCATTTAATTGTAATTATTATTATAAATCTAGTTAATAGCTTATTGCCTCCTTTCTTTCCACTTGGGACAATGATGACTTGTTACCAATAGTGCATGTACTGCTTTGATTTAATCCTAGAGGAGTAAAGTCCTAAGATAACAGTGGTTAGGAGGTTAAAAGCTGGCATGGGATAGGACATTATGATTCCAACCCATCTGTTGTGAAGGGTGGAATGGCCTTTAAATAACAGCATTCAACTCACTCACCTGGCTTTTCAACCGCCTTGTACCTATTGATCACATGTATTTACCTTACCTCTAGCATATAAGAGAATTGAAAGTCACAGACATTAATCAAAGTAAACTATGTACATTGAATATCTCAGTTATACAGTAACCCCTAGCCTACAGAAAGGGGAGGCTAAACTGGACGCTGACCCACCTGACCTCACTGAAAGACCTGGGTAAGCTAGACACCTCACTATACAGATCGGATAGGGCTTGTTAGCAATTTATTATGACCAATAGGTTCTGCAACCTACCTACAAATACCATAGATGAGGATTCAAGAGAATTACGAGGAATCAGAACATTTTGTCACTAACTATGATTACTTTACAGTCGATCGACCGAATACAATCTATATTCTGCCAAATGCCAAAGCACAGAATCCAGGAGATTTCACATCCGGGAAATGAAAAACGAGTAAAGACGTGGAATGTTAAAATGTTCCCCCTTCAACGATGTAATGATGGAGTAAAGGGCACGATGATTGGTGGATGCAAGAAAGAAGAAATATAAAACCACCGAACAGTCATACAGCATTGAAAGAATTTAACAAATACGGGTCAAACGACACCGCACAAAAGCGAAACCGAGGGAATCTCGTGTCCGAAAAAATGTTTTTTGTTAGGTTTTATGGTAAGCGAATTAGTAGAATACAACCAATCACCATAAGGTTCACATCAACGCAAATAACTAAAACTGCACAATGGTGCTTGCAATATGTAGCTCTCAGACAAACATAAAACGGCACTCCTTGTTTGACAGCTGGAGAACCAATGGAAATATCCATCGACCCAGCTGCGCTGTGGTGCAGCCAATGAAAAATAGAATGTTACGGGTCCAATTAAGGTTAGGCTGTTGTAGCAGGCGCCCAGTGCTAAACTTCACCAAATAATAGCTGTTTGTATTTTGGCTGCTGCAGTAGCCATTTTAGGTAAGTAGGTCTTTTAACTTTAATTTTTCTATTCTGTGTTGTATGCGGGGTCCTGTGTTGTGATGCGGTTGTTGGTGAGTCTCGAACTCATGCATCCCACATGAATGAACTCCTCTGCTCTTGTGCTTTATAAGGATTAAGAAATTGCACGGAGTTTTTTCCCCGGTCTCCCACCCCCACTAATTTTTTATGCATTTTTCTAAACTGTCATGGCGTTTTTGTGTCCTTGGAAATAAATGCGGGGGTAAAGCGCAATGTTCGGCAAATGATGCCCTGACCGGTGTCACCCAGGTAGGTGAGGTCTTATTTTGGGGTAGCGGCGATGTTCCTGCGAGGAGTTTAAGGGGGTGTTAACACGTGTAAGGACTGGAATATATAACATCATTGCAGTGACATTAGAGTTAGCAGGCTGGCTAGCTCGATAGATTGCTAATATAAATAGGACACGCTACCGCCGATCTACTGTTATTTTGGAAGCGGTTTAGATGCTTAAAGCTTAATCGTATATGAACTTAAATTTGCCAGACAACTTGTAGAAGATCAGTTGTAGCAATTGTGTTCTACAGCCTAGTACTTCATGATAGCCAGCACACATCTTAGGATAGGCACTTTCCCGCAGGTGGGTACATTATCCGTTTCGGTGGAGCCAAAATGCAGCACACCTACACCAGGTGCAACATGAGCACGCTCGGTGTCAAACAGAAAACAAAGACCCTTGTGGCAAAGGTAGCCTAAAAGCCCCCTGGCCACCTGCACCACTTGAGGTTCCACTGTCAATGTGTAAACAAACCATATATCCCAAAAATAAAGTTATAAGGCATAACCTTAATGTAGCTTCTGGACTGAACTTCATATTAGAAATCAATCTGGCGAGATTTTCAAAAGTTATGTGCCTGGAATAGGCCTTGAAAAAAGCATATATCCAGAATTAATTAGACAGTGGTCCCCATTCTAGTCAATATTTTGTTTGTCTTATTTATTTCATGTTTATGTATTTAATAGTATCCATTATATCCTGTTGACTACTTCAAACTGGTGAAAGACCCTGAAAGCAATGTTATAAATGGTTCCATCCAAGCTGAGTCCTGTATCCCTCATCATGGTTTGCGACTGTACAACATTGTAGTTACATAGGTGCTACTATGTTGTTACAAGGTAATTTAATTGAACAACAGAGGCTGCAAAGTAATTGACTACTGGTTACCTTCAATATATTAATTTCTGTTTATATTTATTTTGCCTGTGTTTACACAAAACATGGTCAAAAAACACATTGGTGAAAAATAAAAAATAAATAAATTTGTGTAAACGTGGCATACCAGGTCTAATGCTAAACTGTAATTATACTGTATATTATGATAGATAAATGTAGTTACATAGGATATACCTGAGGTTATCATGTAGTTATATAGGAGATACTTGTGGTAGTCATGCACCTAGTTATCGGGGAAAAACAGACACATGAACGTCCACCTGATATCTGTTTCCAGCTGAAAAGTCCCACCTTGCAATCAAGTCATTGGTTTAGGAGACAACATAAGAGTGACAGCTGATTCTACCTTATTGAAGCATTAAAATACATGAACTTACTGCACACCTGAAACTCATTTCGATTGTGGTTGTTGGCTATATGTCTGAGGCAAGATTAAGTCTCTTTTTATGAATAGTGTGTTTTTGGAAGATCATGGCCCTTTCAATGGGATGATCATGTGACTGTTATTGTCCCTAATAAACGTTGTTATTACTATGTAGCTGTAATAATGGTATAATCTCTGTGTGTAATAGCCAAACAATATGACAACCTTTTTATATGATTCATTAATCCCTACATTTTCAACAATCAACAATTCCCTGTATATATCTACATAGAATTATTTCCACCTAAAAGGGCAAAATATTTTCTTTATCACCGTATTAAGCTGAACCAATGTTGCAGTTTAAGAAGAGGGGTAGAATTTCAACCACCATTGCACATTCACATGCCAACAAACCTCTACCTTTGTCAGCCAATTTTAGTGACACATTTGAGAAAATCATTGTGTACTATCCATGCATAATATCAACATTGTCACAGCAACATTTTCTCTGTGGAATCTGGGAGATACTGAATACGAAGGCCCAGACCAGCAGAAATCCACCTTTTCAAATAAGAAGATTGATTGATCATACGCACGCTAAACAATTATTTTACAACCCTATTTACAAAAAGTTGGGACACTGCATAAAATGGAAATAAAAACAGATGCAAAGACGTGAAAATCATTTAAACCTATATTGAATAGAAATTGTTAAAGACATCAAATGTTGAGACTGAGAAATGTTATTGTTTCTTAAAAAAAAAAATGGTGTAAAATTGCATAGAGTCATCTTCAATACGTAATATCAGTATAAGCTTCAGAGACACGTAAGTAATCTCAGTATGCAAGGGACAAGCCTGAAAACCAATATTGGATGGCCGTGATCTTTGGGCCCTCATGTGGCACTGCATTAAAAAAGACACGATTCTGTAGTGGACATCACTTCACGGGCTCTGGAACACCTCCGAAAACCACAGTCTGTAAATACAGTACGTCGCTGCATCCACAAATGCCAGTTCAAACTGTAGCATGCAAAGAAAAAAACATATATACAGTTCTGCTCATTTGCGTACATTGGCAGAAATTGTAAAATTCTGGCATTGATTTTAAAATAAAAAAAATATTTTATTTAAGAATAGAGATCACTTGAAGGCATTTATTATCACATAGCTGTTTGTCTCTAAATCATAATGGTAACAGAAATCACCCACATGACCCTGATCAAAAGTTTACATAATGTTAGGCCTTGTTACAGACACCCAAGGTGACACTCACAGGTTAAAATGGCAATTAACAGTGAATTTCCCACACCTGTGGCTTTTTTAAATTGCAATTAGTGTCTGATGCACTGAGCAGGCAACATACTAAGCCAAGGGGAGCAGAAAATAACTGTTGGAAGACCTGCGTAATAAGGTAATGGAACTTTGTAAAGATGGAAAATGATATAAAAAGCTATCCAAAGCCCTGCAAATGCCAGTCAGTACTGTTCAATCACTTGATAATCAGAGGAAAATGTGGGGATCTCTAGATAACAAGCCAAGGTCAGGTAGGCCAAAACTACCAGAAGAATTGTTTGGGATACAAAGACAAGCCTAGTTCAGCTGGCCCACAACTGAAAGTGTTGCCCTCCCAAGATTCGAACCCAGGTTGCCCCCATGGAAGACTGTATCACAAACCACTACACCACAGAGCTATACATTTGACAGATGTCAGTATAGCAAGCAAGCAAGCAAATGTATTTATATAGAAGCAATTCAATGTGCATTACAGTGAAAATAGAAATACTGGAATAGAATCAAAACAGTTTGATTCATCATCAGCAGATTGTTACATTTACACAGAGGTTATTCCTCTGATAGGACCAGAACTTGCATTACAATTGGTAAATGATAGCAAGATATACATTTAATAACAACATAAATCAAGTAGATAAATATAAACTACAGCATAATAATAAAACATACAATAGTAAAATAGAAATATAATATAAAAACATAGGAAGCTATAAGGCTCACAGTGTGGTTAAGTTTAAGACCTCAGTCATAGGCACGTAAAAAGATAAGTGTTTTTAGCCTGGATTTAAAAATGGACACGTTTGGTAAACGTCTAAGATATTCAGGTAGTTTATTCCAGTATAACTGCTAAACGCAGCTTCTCCATGTTTAGTTTGGACTCTGGGCTCTACTAGCTGACCTGAGTTCATGGATCTAAGAGCCCTGCTCGGTTTATATTCTTCAAACATATCAGAAATGTATTCGGGTCCTAAACCATTCAGAGATTTATAAATTAGAAGCACCACTTTAAAGTCTTCTGTAATTGACCGGAAGCCAATGCAAAGATTTAAGAACTGGAGTGATGGTGCTCTGTCCTCTTGGTCCTGGTTAACATTCTAGCAGCTGCATTCTGAATGAGCTACAGCTGTTTTACAGTCTTTTTGGGGAGTCCAGTTAAGAGGCCATTTCAGTAGTCAACCCTACTAGAGGTAAAAGCATGGATGAGATTCTCTTGGTCTTTTTGGGACACCAGGCTTTTGATTTTGGATGTATTTTTCAGATGGTAGAATGCTGTTTTGGTGACCGATTTGACATGACTGTTAAATGTGAGACTATCAGAACACCAAGATTACAGACTTGATCCTTGGTTTTAAGGGCCCAAGAATCCAGCTCTTTACTAATACTTGTTCTTTTATTTTTGTTGACAAATACAATCTCTTGGTTCAATTGTAGACAATTTTGGTTCCTCCAGGTATTTATGTGCTCTATACAGTGACACAGAGAGTCTGTTGAGCTGTTGTCATATGGTTCAAGAGCCATATATATTTGAGTATCATCGGCATAGCTGTGGTAGTTAATGTTGTTGTTCTGTAGAATTTGGCCCAGAGGTAACATATAGAGATTGAACAGAAGCGGTCCGAGAACCGATCCCTGTGGAACTCCGCATGTCATTGCCATCCTATCAGATTCATGATTACCAGTAGTGACAAAGTAACTCCGGCCCTCTAGATAAGACCTGAATCAACCGAGGACTGTCCCTACCCAATTTTCCAGCCTATCTATAAGTGTTCTATGATCTACAGTGTCAAAGGCTGCACTGAGATTTAGTAGAACTAGAACCGTTATTTTATCGGAATCAATATTCAGCCGTATATAATTTAAAACTTTAATCAGAGCTGTTTCAGTACTGTGGTGAGGTCGGAAGCCTGACTGAATTCTGTCTAAGAGACCTCTTGAGGTTACAAAATCATTGAGTTGGTTGAATACAACCTTCTCAATGATCTTTGCGAGTATAGCCTCTTTTTGCCAAATCCTGTTTTGCCACTGGCCGTTATAACAGTTAATTGGCCATTTGTGAAGGATATTGATACAGTTAAACGGACTAACGTTTGTTGCTAAGTTTACCTCCATCACAAATGGCGTCTATGAACTGTATGGTGTTTGCCACAGGCAGCTTTGACAGCATATAAGCCAGTAATAGGCTTTACCAGTATCTACTAATTTACTGAATTAGTCATAAAAACTAATTATTCATAATGCGTACTTCTGTGTGCCTGTGAGAAGATATGAACGCAAGACCTATAGCTTACAGGTCCGCTTGTCTAACCAGTATGCTATTTGACACAGGGGACTCAGTCAGTCAGTCACTTAGTAAGAGACCTTCGCTCTTCCATGCCGGCTCCATTTACACGGTCCAGCAAAATACCCACAGGAGAAATACAGGCTGCTCTGGAAAAAGGCGGTGTGGTTGTTTCAAGGAGTGCAATATGATGAAAATGTTGCTGCATTGTTGATTTGCCAGAATGAAGCCTTTTCTGTGCCAATACCACAAAAAAGCCCAGTTATAATATGCCAGACAACACCTTGACACGCCTCACAGCTTCTGGCAGTAATTTGGAATGACAAGACCAAAACAGAAGTTTATGGTCTCATCCATAAGTGCTGTTTGGAGAGGGGTCAACAAGGCCTATAGTGGACAGAATACTATCCCCAATGAGAAACATGGGGGTGGCTCACTAATGTTTTGGGGTTGTGTGAGCTTTAGTGGCACAGGGAATCTTGTGAAAATTGATTGGAAGATGAATGCAGCATGTTATCCGAAAATACTGGCCGTAAATTTTCATTCTTCTGCACAAAAGCTCTGCATGGGATGCTCTTGGATTTCAAGTACGACTATGACCCTAAGCACAAGGCCAAGTTTAGCCTTCAGTGGTTACAGCAGAAAAAGGTGAAGGTTCTGGAGTAGCCATCACAGTCTCCTGACCTTAATATCATCGAGCCACTCTGGGGAGATCTCAAATATGCAGTTCAAGCAAGACAACCAAAGACTTTGCATGACCTGGAGGCATTTTGGGCTGCCAAGACAAATGGGCAGCTGTACCACCTGCATGATTTCAGGGCCTCATAGAGAACTATTACAAAATACTGCATGTTGTCATTGATGCTCAGGGCAATAAGGAAATAATAAGGAAAAAAGGGTATGCGGTCTTTTGAACAGGGATCAGTAAAAAAAATTCTTTGTTGCCCTGCTTTGTTTTATGATAGAGCCATTCTGTTATGACCTAGCGTTGAATGTAAATCCCATAAGAAATCAAAGACATGTGTTTTGCCTACTCATGTTTTCTTTACACATGGTACATATATTACCAATTCTCCAAGGGTGTAAAATGTTGTACCTCAACTGTAAACATGATCCTGAAATTCCGCTGCCTTTTCTGGGCCTCAGCTCATTTAAGATGAACTGAGGTGAAGTGGAAAACTGTCCTGTGGTCTGACAAATCAAAATGTGAAATCTTCTGGGCTGAAGGATGGTCCACCCAGTAGTCCACCCTACTTTTCAGCGCACAGTTCAAAAAGCCAGCATCCGTGATGGTATGAGGGTGCATTAGTGCACATGGCATGGGTGACTTACACAATTGTGAAGGCACCATTAATGCTGAACAATATTTACAGGTTTTGGAGCAACATCTGCTGCCATCCCGACAACATCTTTTTCAGGGAAGGCCTTGCTTATTTCAGAAAGACAATGCCAAACCACATTCTGCACATACACTGCACCAAAAGATTAAGGGAATATTTAAATCACACATCGGGTCTCGATTAACAAAATATATTTAAGGTTAAAATCTTTACTGCACATTGCGTAATTCGTTGAGAACAAAACAACGGTAAATAGAAACCAAAATCACCAACTGAGGACTGGATTCAAACTCGAAAACCTGAAAATCTGTGAACAATTGAAATCACAGGTTGTTCCAACTTTTGTGAATATCATCACTGCAACTCATTATGTGACTCAGTAGTGTGTATGGCTTCTGTATGCCCTCATGCCTGTATGCACTCCCGACAATGTATGGGTATGCTCCTGATGAGACTGGAATGGTGTCCTGGGGGATCTTGACCTGGATCCATGCATAAATGAGCTCCTGGAGAGTCTGTGGCGCTGCTTGGATGCATTGGACGCACCTAAAAAAATGTCCCAGAGGTCTCAATTGGATTCAGGTCTGAGGAATTTGAGGGTCAGTCAATGGCATCAGTGCCTTCGTCATCCATGAACTGCCAACTCACTCTGGCCATGTGGAGGAACCCAGGGACCACTGCACCATTGTAAGGACTGATGATGGGTCTGAGGAATTCATCGAGGTATATAACAGCAGTGAGGGTACTGTTGGCTAGCAACCCTCCAAGGATATGCCTCCCCAGACCATCACTGACTCACTGCCAAACCAGTTGTGCTGGATGAATTTGTTGGCAGAATAACATTCACCACGATGTCTCCAGACTCATGTCTGTCGCATACTCAGTGTGAACCTGCTGTCATCTGTTAAGAGACCCGGGCGCCAATGGCTGACCTGCCAATTCTGATGTTCTCAGGTGATTTCCAGTCGAGCAGCATGGTGCTGGGCTATATGACGTTGGGCTCTCACTAGAGGACGTTGGGCTCTCATGCCACCCTCATGGAGTTTGTTTCTGACAGTTTGGTCAGAAAGATGAACACCTGTAGCCTGTTGGAGGTAATTTTGTAGGGCTCTGGCAGTGCTCCTCCTGTTTCTTCTCACACAAAAGTGCAGATACTGGTCCTGCTGCGGAGTCGATGCTCTTGTACGGCCCTGTCCAGCTATCCTTGTGTAACTGCCCGTCTCCTGGGATCTCCTCCATGCTCTTGAGACTGCACTGGGAGACACAACAAGCCTTTTTGCCATGGCACGTATGGATGTGCCATCCTGAACGGGCTGGACTGCCTGTGCAACCTGAATGGGCTGCAGGTACTGCCTCATTCTTCCATTAGTTATAAGGACACTAGCAAAACATTCAACTAGAGAAAAATCTGTCAGGAAGGATAAGGAGAGAGCAATTGTCTGTCGCCACCCCCTGTAAAACCGATCCCTTTTTGGGGTTTGTCTTGCTTCTGTCTCTCCAGGTAACCGTTTGTTACTTTTCATTTGCACCAAAACAGGTGACATTTATTCACAATCACTAACTGGACAGATTAATTTCCCTGAAACTTAATAGACTTTGTGTTATACTGTGATGATTACATGTATCACAACAGCATGGCTCCGTATTAAGAGTCCGGGTGCTAAACTGGCCTGCCTGCAGTCCAGACCTGTCATCCAATTAATTAATTTGGCTCATTATGAAACAAAAAATACAATCAAGGAGACTCCGAACTGGTGAGCAGATGAAATCCTGTATCAATCAATAATGGGATTACATTTCACTTTCAAAACAACAGCAATTAGTCTCCACAGTTCCCAAATGCTTACAGTTTTGTTAAAAGAAGAGATACTTCACAGCAACAAACTTTTTTGGAATGTATTGCTGGCATCAAATTCACAATGGGCATATTCTCCAAAAACAATAAGATTTCTCTGGTTAAGCATTAGATATGTTGTCTTTGTACTATTTTCATAACATTTAGGGATTGAATGATTTGCACATCATTGCATTCTGTTTTTTACACATTTTACGCAGTGTCCCAACTTTTTTGGAAATGGGTTCTTTTTCAAAAGGTTATCGTGTATGTAAAATTTGATTTGGTTTGAAGTATGTATTTTCAATGTCCTACTTCATAATATCCTATTTGTCTTGAGATTATGTGCAAATTCAGTTCAGCCCAATTTCAGGGCAGGGTTCTATTTTAATGGCTAACAGAATGGCACTTTTTATTTATACCTGCATCAGTTCTTCCTTTTCACAAGTTGCAACTAATAGCCAAACAACTTGTCCCCCGTGGCATGCAGAAAATTAAAATGGGATGAAAATTAAAACGGGATGTTTGCATGACACAACAATTTTCTATTGCAATTAAATATGATAATAGTTTGTAACCTAATTCCCTATCACTCCAGAATTATTGGTTATGACAATTTCTGTTTTGAGTGAATGGAATTTGCAACATTTCCAACCATTCTATTGATTCTAAGGACAGATGTTTACCCACCCAGGGTAGTGTTCAGAATAAAAATATAAAATGTGCCCCCCCCAATATCAAACTAACTAGCTATAGGTCAGCTATTTGGCTAACATGTTTTTTTCTTGTCCAACCACATGTTAAACATTTAGCAGACTTTCATTATTTTATTCTGTTGCATTGCATTCGTTAACCCTAATGCTCACTCTCACATGGAGTCTTTTGCTACAGATTATTGCTGATATAAGCATGCCACCTGTGAAGATGGAGAAGTAAACTCAGTGCCCAAATGAGAGGTTTTATTATTTGAAATTACTTATAAAAGATTTTCAACCAAAGCCTAATATCATATGAATGGAAACTGAGGGAAAAGATATGTATTTCTATCCTAATTCATTAATTTAATGAACAGTTATGCAATACCAAATCCAGCTGTCTTAAAAAGTATTTGACCCTCTACATTTGATAGCTATGTCACCTCTACAGTGAGGGGAAAAAGTATTTGATCCCCTGCTGATGTTGTATGTTTGCCCACTGACAGAAATGATCAGTCTATAACTTTCATGGTAGGTTTATTTGAACATTGAGAGACAGAATAACAATATAAAATCCAGAAAAACATAGGTCAAAAATGTTATGAATTGATTTGCATTTTAATGAGGAAAATAAGTATTTGATCCTCTCAATCAGAAATGTATGGCTCACAGGTGTCTTTTATACATGTAATGAGCAGAGATTAGGAGCACACTCTTTAAGGGAGTGTTATAAATTGATTAGCATTTTAATGAGTGAAATAAATATTCTACCCCTCTGCAAAACCCATAGTACTTGGTGGCAAAACCCTTGTTGGCAATCACAGAGGTCAGACATATCTTGTAGTTGGCCACCAGGTTTGAACACATCTCAGGGGAGATTTTGTCCCACTCTTTACAGATCTTCTCCAAGTCATTAAGATTTTGAGGCTGACGTTGGGCATCTCGAACTTTCAGCTCCCTCCACAGATTTTCTATGGGATTAAGATCTGGAGACTGGCTAGGCCAGTCCAGGACTTAAATGTGCTTCTTCTTGAACCACTCCTTTGTTGCTTTGGTCATGTGTTTTGGGTTTGTCACGTTGGAATACCCATCCACGACCCATTTTCAATGACCTGGCTGAGGGAAGGAGGTTCTCACACAAGATTTGACGGTACATGGCCCCGTCCATTGTCCCTTTGATGCAGTGAAGTTGTCCTTTCCCCTTTGCAGAAAAACACCCCCAAAGCAGCATGTTTCCAACTCCATGTTTGATGGTGGGGATGGTGTTCTTGGGGTCATAGGCAGCATTCCTCCTACAAACATGGCGACATGAGTTGATGCCAAAGAGTTTGGTTGTAGTCTCATCTGACCATAACATTTTCACAGACTTCTCCTTTGAATCATTCAGGTGTTCACTGACAAACTTCAGATGGGCCTGTACACGTGCGCTCTTGAGCAGGGGGGCCTTGTGGGTCCTGCACGATTTCAGTCCTTCACGACGTAGTGTCATCCCATTTTCCCTTGGTGACTATGTTCCCAACTGCCTTGAGACCATTGAAAAGATCCTCCCGTGTAGTTCTGGGCTGATTCCTCACTGTTCTCATGATCATTGCAACTCCATGAGATGAGATTCTTGCATGGAGCCCCAAGCCGAGGAAGATTGGCAGTTCTTTTGTGTTTCTTCCATTTGTGAATAATCACACAGGTTGTTGACACCTTCAAAACCAAACTGCTTGGTGATGGTTTTCCCGCCTTTTGTAGGTCTACAATCTTGTCCCTGACATCTTTGGGCAGGTCTTTGGTCTTGGCTATGGTAGTGAGTTTGGAATCTGATTGATTGCTTCTGTGGACAGGTGTCTTTTATACAGGTAACAAGCTGAGATTATGAGCACTCCCTTAAAGAGTGTGCTCCTAATCTCTGCTCGTTACATGTATAAAATACACCTGCGAGACAGACATTTCTGATTGAGAGGATCAAATCCTTATTTTCCTCATTAAAATGCAAATCAATTTATAAAATTTTTTACCATGTTTTCTGGATTTTTTTTGTTTTTATCCTGTCTCTCATTGTTCAAATAAACCTACCATAAAGATGTACTGATCATTTCTTTGTCAGTGGATAAACGTACAAAATCAGCAGGGGATGGAATACTCTTTCTCTCTCACTGTACCTGAAATAATGGCAAGCAGCTTTGGCCCAACTTGAATCAATTATTTTCTGTGACAGTGTGTTTTTGCTGGACTGCATTAGCTGAGCTGGCCAAGAAGAGCAAATGTCTTTTACAAAGACAGACTGACTCGCCATTGTTAAATAGCGTAGTGGTTAGAGATGCGGTTTGTTGCGCAGTGGACTGTGTTTTAATCCTTGCCTCTGACCCAACAAAGTAGTCATTAGGATTTCTCCAGGATAGACAAAAACTTTGCTGGCTACAAGCTTCAGTAGCTACAATATAGTAATCCTAAATTAAGTCTGTTTATGGTTATATTGCGACTATTTCTGGTGGATTTTCAAAGTATGCATCTGTGCATGTTTCTTGGGGTAATATAGACCACATCTCCTTGTGCAGGGGTGAGGGGTGTCCATGATTCTCTTGTCTTTTCACTTGATGAAAAAGTCTGTTATCATCACCTATATTGATAGGCATTGTATCATTGTCATTCATGAATGAAAGAAAAATGAATTTTGTTGTGCCATGACATGAAATAGCTTTGGCACTGTCAAGTTCATCTCCACTCTTGCTAGCAATTGCTTAATTCTTGTGACTATTCCAAGTAGGAAGTGTGATACTAGTAGGACTATTACTTCAAAATATAAAATATATACCCTAGGGTGCACAAGTTCTAAAAATGTTGATTTGATCCAGAAATCACAAATAGAATCATAAAATCGAAGTGTACTATTTTGATAAATTTAAAGGATCTAAAAGTTGTGCAGCCTTCTGTAGAATATTTCGTACTTGGAATTAAGTCTCAATGATACATTTTGAAAAAGTTGTTGAAATAAAAATTTGTTTTTCAAAGTTTGAAAATGTGTATAAAAGCTTTGTGTATGATTTTAATCATTTTAAAGATTGTAAATAGTGTTTTTGAAATTGGAATGAAGTTTCTTAGATACTTTCTGAAAAGGTTATTGCGATGTTTTTCGATGTTGGAATGTGAGAACGCGCATAGACTCTATGTTTGATTGTTTGATCACTCAAAGGCTTGTGAATGTTGTCCAACCTAATATAGAATATTTTTCAGTCATAGTTATCAGTGAAGAATGCAAGTAGTTTTTCATGTTTAAATGTTTACTTCGAAATCTCTGTTGAATCTCTGAATATGAAACCAACTTTACCTCAGTACAGTGATCTCTTTTCAATTGAACATGTTGCATGTAGTGTATCAACCATGTTATACATGTTGATGGTTTGGAGGTTAGCTAAATGTAGGGAGCTAGTTTTGTGAACGGTGGAATTTCAAAAAATTTTATGCAGAACACTGCCCACACAGCTTTGTGGCATAGAGGTTATAGACGCAGCCTGTCACACAGGAGACACATGTTCGAATCCAGCGAGAGCAACAACATTCATTCCTTCTAATCGTGGGTCGGCTGAACCAGGCTTTCTTGGTTCCTTTTCTTGTTAAACATGAACTGTATGTTTCAGGGTCCTGCCACAACATTGTAATTGTAAGCCCAGACCAGGCCATTGTGAAACATTGAATGTATTGCCTTTAAGTAATTCTACATCGGCAAGTACTGAGGAATGCATTGTGTTCACCCATTGATAGCAGGAGTCTTACTGTTGAAAATGTAAACTTATATTTACCAAAACGCACCTAAATGTTTTTGGGGAATGTGGGTTCTGTTGTTATCAGTCTAGCATGGAGTTGTAGTTTGATGTTTTGAAGATATTTTACTGCCTCTGGATTTGGAAAACTTGTAATCATTATGGGACCAAGTTTTTTGCTTTTTATTAGCTACAATGCGTTTGGATGCGGTCATTGTAACAAAAGTTGGCAAACCTGTAATTAAGTGTAAGGTGGCAATTACTTTTTACACATGGTAACTGGGTGTTGCATTACATCATTTATTAAGTATCAACATATTTTTTTTTGTTATTCAGATTCCCTTTTGTTTCTCAGTTTCTGAAGTTTTTGTTTGAAGATTTGATCATTTGGTTTCGATAATTGCGATAGGGAACCTGAAATAAGTCATACTTTTTCACAGGATTGACAAAACTTGTTTAATGAAATTACTAATGTAAGTGTCATGGTATTTCCTTCTATATGGTGACATGTACTGTGTATTTTAGATTTGTTGTTATTTCTCTGCTCTGCCTGGATATCAGCAATGTTCCTGCTCCCAAATCATGAATTTATCTTACCAGCTTGTCTGTCACTGAAGGTGATACCTTATCCAGAATTACCATAGGTTTGACTCAATATGGGCTGAAACTTCTGAGTTTGGCCTTTAACAAGATGACAATTATAAGGAACATGAGTTTATTATAATGAATTAACATTTCATTTCCTTTGTCATTACAAATGCAACATACTTTGCAGAATATGAGCCTTCCATTCAATATAACAAATAAAGCAGCCAAAAGAATATTAACCTGTCGTTAGTGAGGTTGCATGCTGATCTATAACATACCAGTGTTAACTAACCATTCGCTATGACACAAAATGTTGTGTCCTAAAAAACGTTGACATTCTATTATGCCAATATTCAGCTCAATAGCTACATTACTGAATAAGGAATAACTACAGCCGCTAGCAAGCTAACCACCCTGCTAAAATTGATAGGACTTTTTAAAATAAAATGGGGAGTTTTGTTTTGAATATACATTTTTGTCCAATCTATCAGATATCAAGCAGTACATTTTCTACATTATGTTTCCTTATGTATTCTGATTAGCCCATTGTCTGCTTGCTCTTGCCTGCGCTTGCAAATTGTTCTACAACCCTGCTTCCAAAAAGTTGGTACACTGCATAAAATGTACATAATTTAATCCCTATATTCAATAGCAAATAGTACAGCAAACAGTATATCAAATCTTAAAACTGAGACATTGTTCATTGAAACATATATGCCCACTGAACTTGATGCCAGGAAATCATTTAAAAAACGTTGGGCAGAGTCAAAAAATAACTGGAAAATGTGTGTACTGGTAAAAAACTAAACCTGGTGGAATATCACACAACTAATTAGATCAATTGACAACAGGTCGGTAACATTAATGGGTACTAACCCTTTGACGTGTGTGATCACACCAGTGTGATCAGGCTAGAGTAGACCAAGTGTATGATCACACCAGTGTCACATGATTAGAACGTCTAGGTACGAGTGATGCAACAGCAAGCAGGTTTATTTATATAGCACAACTTATACATGCAATTAAATGTGCCTTACAGAGTAAATAAAAATACAAAATGCAATAGAATTAAAACAGTCAGATTGTTACACTTGTCTAACTCAGCAGTCTTCAGGGAGACTGCATGAACTTCAACACCCTGGTATCTCAATCCTCACATTCCGATGCTAGGATGAACCTGTCAGTCCCTATGTGAGATAATTATTGCATCAATGTCTTATCTGGCTCTCTCCAACAATCACTTGTAAGACTGCACTTTTTTAAATCATATTTGAATCAAACAGTGTCACTTTTCTAAATGTAATTGTTTGAAGATCTACGCTATGATATTCATGAGGAAGGAAATGTTCAAATCAGGATGAGAAGGGTTACTATTATGCATCAACGCGCAGCCAACACCGATGGTCATATTTTGCTAAAAGTAACGAAATCATCTGACACAAAAATGAAACATATTACCCAGTAGAACAACTTACCATATCTTGGGAGTGCTGACAACCAGTCAAAATCATTTTCTAAAAACAAAGTTACATTACGCGAAGGTAACTAACGTGTGTGGCCACTGCCATGTTTGTTTATTATTGTGATAAGATTGAAACCTGATGGTCATTAACATTTGCTCATCTTCTAGACATATTTGCAAAACATTGGTCAGATATACTCAGGGTCCGAAATTAAAACCCGCCAAGCAACAAATACGGGAAGATTATCTGTTTGGCGAGGAAATCTCTGAAGGCTATCTGCCACACTGGTGGGTAAATGTTTGTACCAAAATGGTAATTTTATAAACAATCTGGTATGATGGTTCTGAGAAAATGACTGTGGAATTCAATGTTTGCATTACATTGAAATCCATCCTGCGGTGAGAAAATATGTAAGCATTTTTTAAGTAATATGGTAGTAAGGAGCGAAGTTGGCTGTTTCATAGCCAATCCGGTCCTAAACTTGTTCTTCACATCTTGGGCAGAATTGTCTGGTAGCTGCTAGCTAGTGCCATAGTAAGTCAACTGTACCTGTATTGACAGTGAAATCGAAGTGATATTTGCGAGAGAAATCTTTCAGACTCTACCATGTTTATGAGCTACGATGTCTATAAGTTTAAAAATTAGTAATGCTGCCATCTGCATTTTAATTTTGTGAATGATTAGACAGGTAGTTAGATAATGGGTTCCTATATTGCCTGTAAACTTTGGAAAAAGATAAAATAGTGTAATTCATCAACTCTCTGAGTAAGAAGCCATGAATGGAAACAACGTTAGCAAGGTGACCACAAATCCTAAACATTTCATGGTCGAAACATGGATGGGGTCTGAAGATGCCCTCCTGGATGTCGGTAGGTGTGAGAACTGATGGGGTTTTCATGACCTGCCGTACCTACTCCCAGCACCAGTGGTGGAGCCTCCGGCCAGCCTGGAGTTACCAATGCCCCCTTACATCCGGTGCCAGCTCCAAGGCACCGGCGGTTCCCTAAAGTCTCCCCTGCTGCCCAGGAGTTGCAGCCAGCGCCCCCTGCTGCCCAGGAGTTGCAACCAGCGCCCCCTGCTGCCCAGGAGTTGCAGCCAGCGCCCCCTGCTGCCCAGGAGTTGCAGCCAGCGCCCCCTGCTGCCCAGAAGCCGCAGCCAGCGCCCCCCTGCTGCCCAGAAGCCGCAGCCAGCGCCCCCCTGCTGCCCAGAAGCCGCAGCCAGCGCCCCCTGCTGCCCAGAAGTCGCAGCCAGCGCCCCCTTCTGCCCTGATGCCGCAGCCAGCGCCCCCTTCTGCCCTGATGCCGCAGCCAGCGCCCCCTGCTGCCCAGAAGCCGCAGCCAGCGCCCCCTGCTGCCCAGAAGCTGCAGCCAGCGCCCCATGCTGCCCAGAAGCCGCAGCCAGCGCCCCATGCTGCCCTGAAGCCGCAGCCAGCGCCCCATGCTGCCCTGAAGCCGCAGCCAGAGCCCCCTGCTGCCCTGAAGACGCAGCCAGCGCCCCCTTCTGCCCTGAAGACGCAGCCAGCGCCCCTTAGCTCAGGACTGGCCGCCGCTGCCGTCTCCCGTCCCGGCCGCTCCGGCGCCGCCCTCTCCCGTCCTAGCCCGCGCCTTGGGGGGGGGGGTACTGTCACGTCCTGGCTATGCCACTAGCCAATTCTGCACTGGGCTGGGGCCATAGTCAGGACAGGACAAAAGAAGATGCCTCTAGGCACCGCTTTTTTAGTTTGGTCTCCCCAATTGGAAGCAGGTGTAGATCGTTGCCTCCAATTGGGAAACCCATTTATGTTGAATGTTTGCCCACACTCTGTGTGGATCATTTTGGTTTTTGGTTACTATTCAGCCTTTTCTCAAAGTCACAGGTAACTGCTATCATTTTGATTTCTTTAGTTAAATAAAAACATGCATTATTACCACCACCACATCTCTGCGCCTGTGTCCTATCCCCAGCTGTGTGACAGCCGTCTTGGATAACAAAATCCTGCAGCGCACACAAGGTCCCCCTGCTCAAGCCAGCGTGTGTCCAGGCCCGTCTAAACTTTGCCAATGACCATCTTGATGATCTAGAGGAGGAATGGGAGAAGGTCATGTGGTCTGATGAGACAAAAATTTAGCTTTTTGGTTTAAACTCCACTCGCCGTGTTTGGAGGAAGAAGGTTGAGTACATCCCTAAGAACACCATCCCAACCGTGAAGCATGGAGCTGGAAACATCATTCTTTGGGAATGCTTTTCTGCAAAGGGGACAGGAAGACTGCACTGTATCGAGGGGAGGATGGATGGGGCCATGAATCGCAAGATCTTGGCCAACAACTTCCTTCCCTCAATAAGAGCATTGAAGATGTGTTGTGGCTGGGTCTTCCAGCATGATGACTCAACACAAAGCCAGGACAACTAAGAAGTTGCTCTGTAAGAAGCATCTCAAGGTCCTGGAGTGGCCTAGCCAGTCTCCAGACCTGAACCCAATAGAAAATCTTTGGAGGGAGCTGAAAGTCCATTTGCCCAGCGACAGCCCCGCAACATGAAGGATCTGGAGTAGATCTGTATGGAGGAGTGGGCCAAAATCCCTGCTGCAGTGTGTGCAAACCTGGTCAAAAACTACAGGACATACAAAAAAAGTATTTAGTCAGCCACCAGTTGTGCAAGTTCTCCCACTTAAAAAGATGAGAGAGGCCTGCAATTTTCATCACAGTTACACTTCAACTATGAGAGACAAAATGAGAAAAGAAAATCCAGAGAGTCACATTGTAGGATTTCTTTATGAATTTATTGATACATTCCTCTGTAAAATAAGTATTTGGTCACCAACAAACAAGCAAGATTTCTGGCTCTCACAGACCTGTAACTTCTTCTATAAGAGGCTCCTCTGTCCACTCGTTACCTGTATTAATGGCACCTGTTTGAACTTGTTATCAGTATAAAAGGCACCTGTCCACAACCTCGAACAGTCACACTCCAAACTCTACTATGGCCAAGACCAAAGAGCTGTCAAAGGACACCAGAAACCAAATCTCCATTGATCCGGGGCTCTCTGCAAGATCTCACCCCGTGGGGTCAAAATGATCACAAGAACGGTGAACAAAAACCTAGTGAATGACCTGCAGAGAGCTTGGACCAAAGTAACAAACGCTACCATCAGTAACACACTACGCCGCCAGGGACTCAAATCCTGCAGTGCCAGACGTGCCCCCCCTGCTTAAGCCAGTACATGTCCAGGCCCGTCTGAGGTTTGCTAGAGAGCATTTGGATGATCCAGAAGAGGATTGGGAAAATGTCATATGGTCAGATGAAACCAAAATAGAAGTTTTTGCTAAAAACTCAACTTGTCGTGTTTGGGGGAGAAAGAATGCTGAGTTGCATCCAAAGAACACCATACCTACTGTGAATCATGGGGCTGTTTTTCTGCAAAGAGACCAGTACGATTGATCCGTGTAAAGGAAAGAATGAATGGGGCCATGTATCGTGAGATTTTGAGTGAAAACCACCTTCCATCAGCAAGGGCATTGAAGATGAAACGTGGCTGGGTCTTTCAGCATGACAATGATCCCAACACCCCGTCTGGGCAACGAAGGAGTGGCTCCGTAAGAAGCATTTCAAGGTCCTGGAGTGGCCTAGCCAGTCACAAGATCTCAACCCCATAGAAAATCTTTGAAGGGAGTTGAAAGTCTGTGTTGCCCAGTGACAGCCCCAAAACATCACTGCTCTAGAGGAGATCTGCATGGAGGAATGGGCCAAAATACCAGCAACAGTGTGTGAAAAGCTTGTGAAGACTTACAGAAAACGTTTGACCTCTGTCTTTGCCAACAAAGGGTATATAACAAAGTATTGAGATTAACTTTTGTTATTGAGCAAATACTTATTTTCCATCATAATTTACCAATAAATTCATAAAAAATCCTACAATGGTATTTTCTGGATTTTTTTTTCTCATTTTGTCTCTATAGTTGAAGTGTGCCTATGATGAAAATTACAGTCCTCTCTCATCTTTTTAAGTGGGAGAACTTGCACAGTCGGTGGCTGAACTTGCACAATCTGTACCAAATTTTTCTGATGTATCAAATACTTATGTGATGCAATAAAATGCCAATTAATTATAGAAAATTCTTACAATGTGATTTTCAAAAAATTTTTAGATTCCGTCTCTTACAATTGAAGTGCACTTATGATAAAAATTACAGACCTCTACATGCTTTGTAAGTAGGAAAACCTGCAAAATCAGCAGTGTATCGTACTTGTTCTCCTTACTATAGTTAGGTTTGGAAATATCTGGACACTGATAACATTTTTATAATTTGTTCTCTGTATACCACCACAGTGTATATGAAATGAAACAACTGAGATGCAATTGAAGTGCAGACTTTGAGCTTTAATACAAGGGGTTACGATAAAAATATACAACAAAATATTGTATGAAATGTTTAGGATTTGCAACTATTTTCATACACAGTCCCCTTATTTCAGAGGCTCTGATGTAATTGGACAAAATAATACAATCATAAATAAAATGTCGAGATTCCTTTGCAGACAATGACTGTTTGAAGTCTGCAATGCATGGCCATCACCAAACGCTGGTTTTCCTCCTTTGTAATGCTTCGCCAGGCCTTTACCTCAGCTGTCTTCAGTAGTCTGTTTGTGTGTCTTTCAGCCTTTAAGTTCTGGCCTCAACAAGTGAAATGCATGCTCGATCGGGTTGAGATCAGGTGATTGACTTTACCATTGTGGAATATTCCACTTATTTTCTTTAAAAAACTCCTAGGTTGCTTTCGCAGTATGTTTTGAGTCATTGTCCATCTAGAAAGTGAAGTGCCATCCACTCAACTTTGCTGCGTTTGGCTGAATCTGAGCAGATGACATATCTCTAAACACTTCAGAATTCATCCAGCTGCTTCTGTCTTTTGTCATCATCCATAAACACTAGTGACCCAGTGCCATTGGAAGCCATGCCATCACACCCCTTCCCCAGTGTTTTTCAGATGATGTGTTATGCTTCGGCTCATGAGTCGTAGCAAGCCGTCTCCATACATTTTTGTTCCCATCATTCTGGTACAGGTTGATCTTAGTTTCATCTTTCCAAAGAAATGCTGTTCCAGAGATGGGTTGTTTTTTTTAGGTGATTTTTGGCAAAGTCTTGTTTGGCCTATCCTTCGACCATCCACCACTGTTGTCTACCGTGGGCGACTTGGCCTTAACTGGTGCATTATTTGTATTCTCAGAATGTACCAAAATGTTGATTTGGCCACCCCTAATGTTCCTACTATCTCTCTGATGGATTTTTTTGTTGTAGCCCATGGATGGTCTGTTTCACTTGCATTGAGAGCTCCTTGGACTGCATGTTGTGGGTTCACAGCAACAGCTTCAAAATATAAATGCCACACCTGGAATCAACTCCAGACCTTTGACCTGCATAATTAAGAAATAATTAAGAAATAGCCCACACCTGTCCATGAAACAGCATTTGAGTGAATTGTCCAATTGCTTTTGGTCTCTTGAAAAAGAGGGGTCTACATATTAAAGAGCTGTGATTCCTAAACCCTTCCTCAAATTTGGATGTGAATAACCTCAAATTAAATCTGAGAGACTGTAATTTAAGAAGCCCATATGTATTATATAACTGTAACTTGAATAGATTTAGGTAAACAGCCAAAATAACTAAACGTGTCAGTGTCCAATTATTTCTGCACCATACAAGTGTACAGAGTATATCCTTAATATAAGTGTAGTTATAAAGCCTTTAGTAGATATGGGCATTATAAGAAATTATAAAATGTTTTAACCAATCTCTAACAAAACATAGGGCAAGTGGTTTTGCTCCTGAATAACATAAATAACTGATTTCATAGGACTTGGATATCTGTAAAATATCCAAAACAATGTGATATGTAATTTTGTTGATTGGGCTAATCTCAGAACATTTTGTTTCCACAATAATTATATAGGAATTCTGTTACATCTAAAATGCTGAATGTGTATACAATGTTTAAAGTGCCATTGTTCTCTATTTCATGGGAAATTTTTCTCAGAATTTCCATAATTTTCTTTAAAATGAACATATCCTTAGAGAATTTGTAGAATTTCAAGAAATGTGTTATGATAGGGAGAAGCTGAATCACAAACAATGTTTTGTGAGAAATGGAGATAGATGAGTTGTTTGGCTGGCTACAGCATGTTGCTGAGGCTGTGATGATGAGTTCTGTGTGACAAATATGCATGGCTGGTGGATTTACTAACTACTAGTCCCCTTGGCAGGTGAGCCAAAAGGTTATTTTCAGACACTGGATATACCTTACGACTCCCCGAATCCAGTGCAATGTTTGTTAACATGGCTGCGCATATAGACAGTAATTAGCTAAAAACAAGCTCAATATAGTATTCAAAAAACAATTTTCACTGACTGTATTTGTCCATTACTAAATATACAGGAATGGGAATTCAGAACTTGTCAAACTTTTGAGAGCTTCTGAGTATTAAAGTAAAGCATACCACTTATCTTTTTAAGGAATAGGACAGCATTTTTGCAGTTGGTCAATCAATATTCAGTATATTTATTAACAGTTAATGCCATTAGTAGTTTTTAACCAGTCGAAATCAGAAACTAAACACATAGCTAGTAAGTAGCATGATGCTTTGTGGCGTCATAATCAAATTCTGGAACTCTGAGTGAATACTAATATCACATGTAAAAATCTCATGCTGGCGGAACATTGTGATATTTGAAACTTATGTGAAAAAGATAAAAGATCATTCCAGAGAGGATGGGTGTGTCAGAATTGAGAATGGGGAGGAGTTCCTCACTCAACTTTCCTCATCAACTTTTTTGGAAAGGAAAGAAAAAGGTGCAGTGGTCTCTTAACTTTTTCCATAGCTGTATGCTGTCATTCGGACTGTGTCTTTGTCAGGGAAAGTCCAGCTAATCTTGCCAAGACAATGCTAAACCACATTCTGCACATATTACAACAGCATAGCTCCGTAGTAAAAGTCTGGGTGTTAACTTGGCCTGTCGGTTGTTCGGACCTGTCATCTAGTTTATAAATCTCTGAATGGTTTAAGACCCGAAAACATTTCCGATATGTTTGAATAATATAAACCGAGCGGGGCTCTTAGATCCATGAACTCAGGTCAGCTACTAGAGCCCAGAGTCCAAAGAAAACATGGAGAAGCTGCGTTTAGCAGTTATGCTGTACACAAATGGAATAAACTACCAGATGATCTTAGACGTTCACCAAACGTGTCCATTTTTAAATCCAGGCTAAAACCACTTCTTTTCACATGCCTATGACTAAGCTCTGTGCAAATTGTTACAATCTCTGTTTTAATTACATTGCATTTTGTATTTTTATTTTCACTTTAAAGCACATTGAATTGATTATATGTATGAATTGTGCTATATAAATAAAATTGCTTGCTTGCTATTGAAAAAAATTGGTGAATTATGAAACAAAAAATACGCCAAAGCAGACCCTGAACTGTTGAGCAGCTGAAATCATATATCAAGCAAGAATGGGAATACATTTCACTTTCAAAACTACGGCAGTTTGTCTCCTCAGTTCCCAAATGCTTACAAAGTCTAAATAAAAGAAGAGGTTAATGTGTTCATTGTGGTATTTTCATTACCATTATTGCATATAAGAGACATTGTCTTAAAATTAAGACAATGAATTGCACAGGGACCACTGTAGATTTTTGGGCTTGGTGTTTTGGGCCTGGTCATCCATGTTTAAGATAAATGTTAAACATGGATGACCAGGCCCAAAACATTCCATTGAATAGCTTTTTATTCAACAAATATAAATATACCAAAGAAAATGTTAATTTTTGTTTTTAATATCAAAACCAAAATGCGCCCAGAGCGGTGCAGTTGTATTTGGCTTTGGAACTACCACTAAATCCATGTTCTTAACGAAAATGACAATAAAATGTTCCTGCAAATTGTATTGTAATATTTCACTTCTCGCTTTGCTGCACATTATACATTTTTTGGGGGGGCTAATTATTTGAAATAGCTCGTTCTAAAACGTATGTGTTTTAATGTAAATTTTATTAAGTCAGTTGTATAAGGACGATTCATTTTATTTTCAAATGTAAGCCTAAAAATGCAGAGGCAACAAATATTTCAATAAATGCATTTTAATGTGCATAATCTAATTTGAAAATATGGATGGAGATTAAAAATTAAATGTACAAAATTAGTAAAAATATTTGTGGTTGTGTGTTTTTTTTTTTTATCAGTGGATATGACAAATAAGATCCTGAAACGCATTTGTCTATTAATACTGCTTTGAAGTTACCTAAGGTTGCATAGCAAAACATTTCTAAACTGTGTTTAAACATGATGAAAATAAGAAGCAAATTCAAAACGATTTAACTAAATGTAATTACCTTATCTGCACCTATACATTTCTGTAGCACTGTCAAACCTCATTGTAGTCTCCCCAGTGCATCAGCATGACAAAACGCCTGGATTGATGTGAGTAGGGTACATCGCTGGGATCTTCAAGCAGAAATAATCTGTCCTTGGTGTTTTGTTGACTAACCCACAACACCTTGAGTGCTTGACGGTGAATCTGTATTATTATAATACAATAATAACTTTTTTGAGGGGGACTTTAAAGAATATCGAGAACATACGCAGCTTGAAAATAAACATGTAGAACATTCAAACTTTGAAATAAATAACTGAATTTCTTCAAACAGCAGAATAACAATTATAAAAACAGTAATGGGGATTAAAGGTCAAGAACAAAAATTATAATAATAATGAATATAAAACTTTCTTAAATTATTATTTGCCTATTCTTCAAACAAATAATAATATGATTTAGGTAGAATTACAGCTATAATAATTATAGCTTAACCTGATTTGGCTTTTCAAAGTGCAATACCAAAAATGAACATAATAGGACTATATACATTAAGACACTTGTTGTTAATAATTCGGTAACGACAAGGCCTACATCTGCCAGCATTTTCCAGTCTCTAGCTGATTCCAAATGTACATGACGTAACTTGTGTTCAATTAAGGCAGTTTTATATTAAATACACCTGTCTCTGCAAGATCATTACAATTCCTTACAATTTCAACATCACGAAGATGAAGCAACATTGAATGCACCTCCGGATTATGGTTTTTCAAAAGCATATCCAGAGTAGGATGAGAATTTCCAATGCACAAATATGAATCACTTGAAAAGGCTGTCCTCAGAAACAGAATATCTTGATAAATCGTTGCATTTATGTTTGCCATTAAAATATCCCCAATGCTATTGGTTC